>JAFMSR010000006.1:26560388-26587061 GCA_022818135.1 Saxidomus purpurata
TTTCATAACTTAATCAGTCGATTCGTCTTTTTTTCAGGACTCCTGGCTTCCAGAATAGAGCTATAGACTTACGTGATGGTGTTCATCTTAATTCTCAGACGTTGACAGAGAGTCTCAAGAAACACAAAAGAAAACAGTTAACAGCAGTGGGGGATCGAACTATCATTTCACTAAGAAATTTCAATTTGCATTCAAATTTTAAAGAAAACATGTTCTAGAGCTAGATTTAAATTTAAAAGGCCTATGATCACTTTTATTAACTCGACTTTTGAAGAAAAAGAGAGCTATCCTACTGGGTTCCGTTCGGCGTTTTGGTGTCACACCTTGGTAAAGTTTTTCGTACCACGTCACTTTATTTCAAAACTATTAGGAGGTATAGCTCTGAAACTTACTTGTACATAAAACTAGCAAGTTATTTTAGGATGGCCCTTTTCGATTTAGAAAGTGCATTGACTTGGTTATTTTTCGTACCACCCACTTTATTTCAAAACCGTTACAGATGTTGTTTTAAAAACTTACCATGCCTTTGTAGCCAGTTATTACCTCCATCAACATATTTTTTGTCAGAACTATGGCCCTTATTTGACTTATAAAATACATTGGATTGGGGTAGAATCCACTTATTGACTGAACCCTTTTAAGATAATGCTTTAATATTGGAATAATTGTTTGCATTGTTACCTCTTTATATAGGCAAGACAGGGTAACTCTGTTAAGTATTTTAAAAAATCAAGGCCCTTTATTGACTCAGAGTCTTCAATTTTTACGTACCACTTCACTTTTTGACTTAACTGTTTGAGATATTACTTTGAAAGTTGGAATACTGGTTTACTGTCGTGATCCCCAAACATATGCAGGAGAAGTAACGCTGTCACGGTTTTTATAAGCTCGTCTGATTTTCTAAAAAAATGACGAGCTATTTTCGTTTTGCGTTTATGTCACTTAACACGGAAACTATCAAAGCTATCACTTTAAAAAAATTTTTGACAACTTCTTCTTCTGATACCCTTCTTCACATTTAATGTTTAAGATGCTGAGTGTCACCTTGTTTTTAGGGGAAAACATGAATTTTGGTCGAATTTGGCATAGGTTCTTTCATTTTTGTTAGATTTTATTTTAAATTTTCACAAACAATTAATGGATAATGTATTTCTAACAGCCAAAAGGGGTTTTAAGTATTACATTTGGGTTGATTGTGTCTTTGTCATTTTAGTATCTTGTCTTGAAATTTTTAATTAAATTTTTGGGCTTTGGAGTCTTACATTAAACTATCAAAGCTATCACTTTAAAACTTGGAATACCTTTTAACTATCAAATGTGCAATAGAATGAAGGAAGAGTTTTACAATACTTATCCTGTCATGTTTTTGAATGGATTGTTTGTATATTCAACTTGGAAGTTTCCACACTATTTTTGTAACAGAATATAAAACAACCAAATTAGTAAGTGAGTGATTTATGAATATCTTTATTTGGATTGGGGTTTTGTGGTCAAGGGTCACTGTAACTCAAAATAGTATGATTGTAATATATTCAATATCTTTAGTTAAGTTGCGATAATGTAACCAACATTGTTTGAGGTAATTATTTAAGAGATCTCAAATGGGGTTGTTTTAGGGGTCTGGGTTTCAAGGTCAAGGTTACTGTCATAAAAAAAAAAAGGTTAATATATTCAATATCTTTATTTACGACTGAAATAATGTAACTAAATCATAAAGATGTAAAATATGAATAAAGACTTTATTGGGATTTTGTTTTGGGCTAATGGGGTTAGGGTCAAGGATTTTTCTTCTCAAAACAAAATTGAGAAAATACAATACCTTCAGTTGCAATTATTTTAACCAATAAACTAACCGTCTAGTAATTATTTAAAAAACATTTTGTGGGATTGTGTTTCGAGGTAAGGTAAAGTTGTTACTTAAAAAATGGTAATTAAATAAACATGAAAAGGTTAATTAGAAGAGCAGTTTCGCATGATGACCATGCCGACGAACTTTACTACTGAAGTTTACAAAATATTTCTCATTTCGGTTTCTTATTCCTATACATTTTAAAAATATAATGCAATATTTGTTCAATGATGTTTCAAAAATAAGAAACGCTTTCTGATAATACATTTTTAAAAAGAGGACACTTATACAAAAGAAAGGCATATGTCAGTTTTGTTTTCAAGTAAAGAGAACAGTCATTATTCTTTTGGTTTTTTAAAAACTTATTTGCTGCAAATATTACTGTTGTTACTGTCCCTGTTGCGTATTTATACCATGGTGGTATTAAAAGTAGGCTAGAATGTATGTTCTATTTCTAATGCTCGAGTGTAAATATCAACTTTTTAGATATATTTAGGAAATAGATTTGACTTCACAGTGATATATTTGATCTTATTTCACGATTTAGAGTTCAGATGCGTTGTTATTTTCTCATGAAGGCCAAATAGCTGAATGATTATTTATGAAGCATCTGAACAACACCTCATGGTTTTCACGCACCTGAGGGCTGTTTTTTTATTACTTACCGATGAAATACAATTTGTCTTATTATTTTGTTATTGCTGTTGCCGATTTTGCATATGGCACCGGAAGTGTAGAAATGTTACTACGATTTGTTAAGATCACGTGACTCTATTCATAACAATGCTCAGGCAAGCGTATTAACGCGTAATAATCACAAATATTGTGCGAAAATTATGCGGGAGAGAATTTCGAAAGCACAGAATAGTTTCAGATGTAATAGCGTTGCATACTTGTGTGGGTATATCACCCTGAAATCCCTCAGTGTGTTTATAAGAGAAAATGCCAATAGCGTTAGGATGTATTTTCATGTTCCAAGATTTTTAACGCTACTTATATCTATGTATCTAAAAGTTTTATATATTAGATCTGCATTTCTTTATCAGTCCTTCCTGTTTGATCCAAAATACGATGACATCTCCCGTTGTATTGTACTGCATCAATGTTAGCTTACTCAGCAGGTTATAGGTCAAACAGTCTAAGATAGAGTATGAATTAATGTGTAATGTGAAATTAATAATAACCATAACAATCACAATAATAATAATAATATGATAATGATAATAATAATAATAATGATAATAATAATAATAATAATAATAATAATAATAATAATGATAATAATAATGATAATAATAATAATATGTGATTAATAATAATAATAATAATAATAATAATAATAATAATAATAATAATATTATTAAAGTTTTATATAAAAAAAAAAAAAAAAAAAAAAAAATGTTTTTGTGTATGTTTTTTTTTTTTTTTTTGTGTTGTCGTATTTATAGTTTTACTGTAAACCATGACATTTTCACTTTATGTGCAGATCAGTTTTTCTTAATTCAGAAAAAAATATTTTTACGTTCGTTGTATACTACGTTAATATGATGACGCAAAATTGAAAAATCATATATTGATATGAAATTGATAACACTGAACATTAATTAACGTGAAAATTCATTGGTTTGCAGTAATTTTTCATTCTGTATTTTAAACTGCGCTGGCAAACCCAGTTGAGTATGGACAGTATTGATGAGGGATATAGAAATTGTGGAATGCTTACATGAATGAGAAAAACAGGAACGATAGTAAAAAGAATGTGAAAGATAAGTGGAAGACATATGTGAAATACCAACTTCAAATAAACTAAGGAGAAAGGCTTTGAACAATTCAAATCCTCTCGCGGAACATGAACTTAATTCTAGCATTATTGACATTTTTCTGTTATATACACATAGAAGATTTGAGCGTGGTATACTTTATAAAAATATCATGCTAGTCGTCCGGAACATATTTGGGCTTTCGAAATTCCTTCCCACAAATATTTCACATAACATTTGAGAGTGTTTATGCGTTAATACATTTGACGGGGCATTGCTATGAATGAAGTCACGTGATGTAAACAAATTGTAGTGAAATGTCTATACTTCCGGTACTGTATGCAATATCGGCACAGGTAAGAACAAAATAGTATGACAAATCAAATTTCAGATGGAAGTAAAAACGAACAGCACTCTGCGTGTCGTTCAGATGTTTCGTTATTAATCATTCAGACCTTCGGCTTTCGTGATTAGATTACTACTCATCGAACTCAAAATCGTTATATGTGACCCGGTATACCACAAAAAAAAATTCCTATAAGTTTAAATCGAATTAAAAGTCTTTTATTTTTAATAATTAAATGTATATTCGAGATAAGAAAATTATGGAATAATAATGCATTTATACGTTACCCGTGGCATAGGAGAATGGACCTTCGTACAAAATACTTCAGCTTCTTATGTTCAGTAGAGACAAAATTACATCATCCTGAATACATACTAATGCGTCATTGTTAAACTATCAAAAAGACGACACATACCATAATTAGACGTGAAAAATCAATTATTAAATATAGTGGCTAACGGTTTTAAACATTGATACTACATTTAAAGAGGCTGACAAAATGCATATTTTATTGCTTTTCAATCAGTTGCAATCGAATAATTTAGCAAATGTCCGAACGCCCTTTTCCTGTGGCACCAGTCCTGTATGTATAAGAGCTAGTGACATAATCAAAACCATTTCTAACCTTTCATTTTTAAATGTAAGTACATGTTATAAATATCAATACTATTGCAAAAAAAAATGCGCTTTTTGAGAACACTTAACATGAAGAAAAGGCGACCTAACGACTAAAAGGTATGCGTCAACATTGAGTAAATACAAAACAGGTCTGTCATTTTTATAATTATTTGAGTAAAGTCAAAGTGATCATGGGTCTTTAAAGGTATTTAAGAACAGATAATACACACAGTGCCGTTGGGAGTAGTTATTTTTTTAGTGACATAAATAAAGCTTTATCTCGTTTGTTTTATGTAGGTAATGTTACATATTTTAGTTCATAACTCATAAATGACTGCCAATCACCTACTACGAGTTGATAATCGATTTTTACAACCAATTGCGAGTATTTTTATTCTTTGTAACATTGTGTCACTGTTCCTTTTATTGCCGTTGTAAATCAACTTTAAGCGACTGCTATTTCAATTTTTGTAGATATATTGAAAGTCTGTGATAATTCTTTCATAAAGAGTATACAATGATTGGCTGATGATAAGGTAAATATCCAGATCTTTAGGTCTTTACCACACCGAAGAGTGAGGTAAATATCACATACATAAGGTCAATAGAGTAGAATATCAACGGAATCATCAGCTAACCTTTATATACAGATTTATTAATGAATGGCAATGTTTTTTACCTGTTCAGTATATGACTTTCTATATTTATTGTTTTGTATGATCTAGTACATCTACAAGAATTAAGTCCCTTTATGCTTATGTTCATTAATTTTAGAAACTGGTCAGTATTAGTTGTAACCTTAGTGGGAAATTACAGAAGTCCACAAAAGCTTGTTGTCTGTACTGGTAAAGATGGAAAACGCCTTTAACAAATATTTGAATTAGACATTCGTGTACTATTACAGATAGTATCAAATGTTGATGTTTTTCACATGTAATTTAAAACTCGGAGCAGACTTTTAATAGAAAGTATCACGTTTAATATTGATGTGCTTTGATCATTAAGATATATTTAGCTCCCCTAGCACTTTGTGCCAGGTTGACCTTTTAGGATTGTAGATTGTCCGTCGTCCGTCCATAGTCTTCCGTCAACAGTTTGCTTCAAAACCGCGCCATGTGATGAAACTTAGCAGGGACGTTCCTTGCATGTAGCTAAACCAAATTTGTTCAAAGAATTCCATTCCATGCACTCTTGCTATTACAACAAATAGGAAACACTTTAAAAATCTTCTTGTCTGAAAGCACAAGGCGTAGAACTCAGATATTTACCATGTAGCATTGCCTTGTGGACCACTATCAAGATTGTTCAAATTATGACCCGGTCCGGGAGTCACTTGATTTTTCATCAGCTTATTTACGAACAACTTTAGAAATCACTGGTACTCAGGTGAGCGATATAGAGCCTGTATGGCCCTCGTGTTTGTAACTTTGCATATATCTATACACGTACAATAAACTTTCAGGCTTAATTTTGGTACATGTAATTTAAAAATCGGAACAGACTTTAAATAGAAACTGTCACGTTGAATATTGGTATGCTATTGATCAAGTACAATAAACTTTCATGCTGTGTTTTCTTTTCGATGGAACATACCTCCCTTGTCCCCGACGCCATTTGCAAAATTCAGGGGTAGGTCACTCTACCGTCATAATTTTAAGGACGCCCGCAATTACCTCCCTTTGTACCCCCAACGCCATTTTCAAAACTCAGGGCAGGTCACTCTTACCGACTAAATTTTAAGAACTCCCGCAGTTACCTCCCTTGTCCTCCGACGCCATTTGCAAAATTCAGGGGCATGTCACTCTTACCGTCTTAATTTTAAGGACTCCCGCAGTTAGCTCCCCTTGTTCACCGGACGCCATTTGCAAAATTCAGGGGCAGGTCACTCTTACCGACTTAATTTTAAGGACTCCCGCAGTTACCTCCCCTTGTTTCCTAACGTCATTTGCAAAACTCAGGGGCAGGTCACTCTAACCGTCTTAATTTTAAGAACTCCCGTATTTACCTCCCTTGTTCCCCTAACGCCATTCGCAAAACTCAGGGGCAGGTCACTCTTACCGACTTAATTTTTAGGACTCCCGCAGTTACTTCCCTTGTTTCCCGACGCCATTTGCAAAACTCAAGGGCAGGTCACTTTTACCGTCTTAATTTTAAGGACTCCCGCAGTTCCTTCCCCTTGTTCCCCAAACGCCATTTGCAAAACTCAGGGGCAGGTCACTCTTACCGACTTAATTTTAAGGACTCCCGCAGTCACCTCCCTTTGTCCCCCGACGCCATTTGCAAAATTCAGGGGCAGGTCACTCTTACCGTCTTTATTTTAACCAATCCCGTAGTTACCTCCCCTTGTTCACCGGACGCCATTTGCAAAATTCAGGGGCAGGTCACTCTTACCGTCTTAATTTTAAGGACTCCCGCAGTTACCTCCCCTTGTTTCCCTGACGTCCATTTGCAAAACTCAGGGGCAGGTCACTCTAACCGTCTTAATTTTAAGAACTCCCGCAGTTACCTCCCCTTGTTTCCTAACGTCATTTGCAAAACTCAGGGGCAGGTCACTCTTACCGACTTAACTTTAAGGACTCCCGCAGTTACCTCCCTTGTTCCCCGACGCCATTTGCAAAATTCAGGGGCAGGTCACTCTTACCGTCTTAATTTTAAGGAAGCCCGCAATTACCTCCCCTTGTTCCCCAACGCCATTTGCAAAACTCAGGGGCAGGTCACTCTTACCGTCTTAATTTTAAGGACTCCAGCAATTACCTCCCCTTGTTCCCCCAACGCCATTTGCAAAACTCAGGGCAGGTCACTCTTACCGTCTTAATATTAACGACTCCCGCAGTTACCTCCCTTTGTCCCCGACGCCATTTGCAAAACTCAGGGGCAGGTCACTCTTACCGACTTAATTTTAAGGACTCCCGCAGTTACTTCCCCTTGTTCCCCCAACGCCATTTGTAAAACTCAGGGCAGGTCACTCTTACCGACTTAATTTTAAGGACACCCGCAGTTACTTCCCTTGTCCCCGACGCCATTTGTAAAACTCAGGGGCAGGTCACTCTTACCGACTTAATTTTAAGGACACCCGCAGTTACTTCCCTTTGTCCCCCGACGCCATTTGCTAAACTCAGGGGCAGGTCACTCTTACCGACTTAATTTTAAGGACTCCCGCAATTACCTCCCCTTGTTCCCCCAACGCCATTTGCAAAACTCAGGGGCAGGTCATTCTTACCGACTTAATTTTAAGGACTCCCGCAGTTACTTCCCCTTGTTCCCCAACGCCATTTGTAAAACTCAGGGGCAGGTCACTCTTACCGACTTAATTTTAAGGACACCCGCAGTTACTTCCCTTTGTCCCCCGACGCCATTTGCTAAACTCAGAGGCAGGTCACTCTTACCGACTTAATTTTAAGGACTCCCGCAATTACCTCCCCTTGTTCCCCCAACGCCACTTGCAAAATTCAGGGGCAGGTCACTCTTGTCGTCTTAATTTTAGGGTTTCCCCAGTAACCTCCCCTTGTTCCCCAACGCCATTTGCAAAACTCAGGGGCAGGTCACTCTTACCGACTTAATTTTAAAGATTCCCACAGTTACCTCCCTTGTTCCCTGGACGCCATTTGCAAAGTTCAGGGGCAGGTCACTCTTGCCGTCTTAATTTTAAGGACTCCCGCAATTACCTCCCCTTGTTCCCCAACGCCATTTGCAAAACTCGGGGGGCAGGTCTCTCTTACCGACTTAATTTTAAGGACTCCCGCAGTTACCTCCCTTGTTCCCCAACGCCATTTGCAAAATTGAGGGGCACGTCACTCTTACCGTCTTAATTTTAAGGAAGCCCGCAATTACCTCCCCTTGTTCCCCAACGCCATTTGCAAAATTCAGGGCAGGTCACTCTTACCGTCTTAATTTTAAGGACGCCCGCAATTACCTCCCCTTGTTCCCCAAACGCCATTTGCAAAACTCAGGGGCAGGTCACTCTTACCGACTTAATTTTAAGGACTCCGCAGTTACCTCCTTTGTTCCCCCAACGCCATTTGCAAAACTCAGGGGCAGGTCACTCTTACCGTCTTAATATTAACGACTCCCGCAGTTACCTCCATTTGTCCCCCGACGCCATTTGCAAAACTCAGGGGCAGGTCACTCTTACCGACTTAATTTTAAGGACTCCCAGTTACTTCCCCTTGTTCCCCCAACGCCATTTGTAAAACTCAGGGCAGGTCACTCTTACCGTTTTAATTTTAAGGAGTCCCGCAGTTACCTCCCTTTGTCCCCCGACGCCATTTGCAAAACTCAGGGGCAGGTCACTCTTACCGACTTAATTTTAAGGACTCCCATTACTTCCCTTTGTTCCCTGAACGCCATTTGCAAATCTCAGGGCAGGTCACTCTTATTGACTTAGTTTTAAGGATTCCTGCAGTTACCTCCCCTTGTTCCCGAACGCCATTTGCAAAACTCAGGGGCAGGTCACTCTTACTGACTTAATTTTAAGGACTCCGCAGTTACTTCCCTTTGTTCCCCAACGCCATTTGTAAAACTCAGGGCAAGGTCATTCTTACCGTTTTAATTTTAAGGACTCCCGCAGTTACCTCCCTTTGTCCCCCCGACGCCATTTGCAAAACTCAGGGGCAGGTCACTCTTACCGACTTAATTTTAAGGACTCCCGCAGTTACTTCCCCTTGTTCCCTGAACGCCATTTGCAAAACTCAGGGGCAGGTCACTCTTACCGACTTAGTTTTAAAGATTCCCGCAGTTACCTCCCCTTGTTCCCTGAACGCCATTTGCAAAACTCAGGGGCAGGTCACTCTTACCGACTTAATTTTAAGGACTCCTGCAGTTACCTCCCCTTGTTCCCCAAACGCCATTTGCAAAACTCAGGGGCAGGTGACTCTTACCGACTTAATTTTAAGGACTCCCGCAGTTACCTCCCCTTGTTCCCCAACGCCATTTGCAAAACTCAGGGGCAGGTCATTCTTACCGACTTAATTTTGAGGATTCCCGCAGTTACTTCCCCTTGTTCCCCCAACGCCATTTGCAAAACTCAGGGGCAGGTCACTCTTACCGACTAAATTTTAAAGATTCCCGCAGTTACCTCCTTGTTTCCTGGACGCTATTTGCAAAATTCAGGGGCAGGTCACTCTTATCGACTTAATTTTAAGGACTCCCGCAGTTACCTCCCTTGTTCCCTGAAGCCATTTGCAAAACTCAGGGCAGGTCACTCTTGCCGACTTAATTTTAAGGACTCCCGCAGTTACCTACCCTTGTTCCCTGGACGCCATTTGCAAAACTCAGGGGCAGGTCACTCTTACCGACTTAATTTTAAGGACGCCTGCAGTTACTTCCCTTTGTCCCCTGACGCCATTTGTAAAACTCAGGGCAGGTCACTCTTACCGACTTAATTTTAAGGACTCCCGCAAGTACCTCCACTTGTTCCCCCAACGCCATTTGCAAAATTCAGGGGCAGGTCACTCTTACCGTCTTAATTTTAGGGTTTCCCGCAGTAACCTCCCCTTGTTCCCCCGACGCCATTTGCAAAATTCAGGGGCAGGTCACTCTTACCGACTTAATTTTAAAGATTCCCACAGTTACCTCCTTGTTCCCTGGACGCCATTTGCAAAATTCAGGGGCAGGTCACTCTTACCGTCTTAATTTTAAGGACTCCGTAATTACTCCTTGTTCCCCAACGCCATTTGCAAAATTCAGGGGCAGGTCACTCTTGCCGTCTTAATTTTAGGACTCCCGCAGTTACCTCCCCGTGTTCCCCAACGCCATTTGCAAAACTCAGGGCAGGTCACTCTTACCGACTTAACTTTAAGGACTCCCGCAGTTACCTCCCTTGTTCCCCGACGCCATTTGCAAAATTCAGGGCAGGACACTCTTACCGTCTTAATTTTAAGGAAGCCCGCAATTACCCCCCTTGTCCCCCGACGCCATTTGCAAAATTCAGGGGCAGGTCACTCTTGCCGCTTTATTTTAGGGTTTGGCAGTACCTCCCTTTGTTCCCCAACGCCATTTGCAAAACTGAGGGGCAGGTCACTCTAGACTTAATTTTAAAGATACCTACAGTTACCCCCCTTGTTCCCTGGACACCATTTGCAAATTTAGGGGCAGGTACTCTTGCCGACTTAATTTTAAGACTCCACAGTTACCTCCCTTGTCCCTCGACGCCATTTGCAAAATTCAGGCAGGTCACTTTACCGACTTAATTTTAAGGACGCCTGCAATTGACCTCCCCTTGTTCCCCAACGCCATTTGCAGAACTCAGGGCAGGTCACTCTTACCGACTTAATTCTTAAGGACTCCCGCAGTTACCCCCCTTGTCCCCTGGACGCCATTTGCAAAACTCAGGGCAGGTGACTCTTGCCGACTTAATTTTAAGGACGCCCGCAGTTACCTGCCCTTGTCCCTCGACGCCATTTGCAAAACTCAGGGCAGGTCACTCTGACTGACTAAATTTTGAAGATTCCCACAGTTACCTCCCCTTGTTCCCTGGACGCCACTTGCAAAATTCAGGGGCAGGTCACTCTTGCCGACTTAATTTTAAGGAATCCGCAATTCCCTCCCCTTGTCCCCTCGACGCCATTTGCAAAATTCAGGGGCAGGTCACTCTTACCGGCTTAATTTTAAGGACCCAGCAATTACCTCCCCTTGTTCCCCGAACGCCATTTGCAAAATTCAGGGGCAGGTCACTCTTACTGTCTTAATTTTAAGGACTCCGCAGTTACCTCCCCGTGTCCCCCAACGCCATTAGCAAAATTCAGGGGCAGGTCACTCTTACCGACTTAACTTTAAGGACTCCCTGCAGTTACCTCCCCTTGTTCCCCGACGCCATTTGGTAAATTCAGGGGCAGGACACTCTTACCGTCTTAATTTTAAGGAAGCCCGCAATTACCTCCCCTTGTTCCCCAACGCCATTTGCAAAATTCAGGGGCAGGTCACTCTTACCGACTTAATTTTAGGGTCCCGCAGTGCCCCCCTTGTTCCCCAACGGCATTTGCAAAACTCAGGGGCAGGTTACTCTTACCGACTTAATTTTAAGGACTCCCACAGTTACCTCCCCTTGTCCCCTGGACGCCATTTACAAAATTCAGGGGTAGGTCACTCTTACCGACTTAATTTTAAGGACTCCCCGCAATTACCTCCCCTTGTTCCCAAACGCCATTTGCAGAACTCAGGGGCAGGTCACTCTACCGACTTAACTTTAAGGACTCCCGCAGTTACCTCCCTTGTCCCCTCGACGCCATTTGCAAAATTTAGGGGCAGGTGACTCTTACCGACTTAATTTTTAAGAAATCCCATTTACCTCCCCTTGTCCCCCCCGACGCCATTTGCAAAATTTAGGGCAGGTCACTCTTACTGATATAATTTTAAGGACGCCTGCAATTACCTCCCCTTGTATCCCCGACGCCATTTGCAAAACTCAGGGGCAGGTCACTCTTACCGACTTAATTTTAAGGACTCCCGCAGTTACCTCCCTTTGTCCCCCGACGCCATTTGCAAAATTCAGGGGCAGGTCACTCTACTGACTTAATTTTTAAGGATCGCAGTTACTCCCCTTGTTCCCTGAACGCCATTTGCAAATTCAGGGGCAGGTCACTCTTTTACGGACTTAATTTTAAGGATTCGCAGTTACCTCCCCTTGTCCCTCAACGCCATTTGCAAAATTCAGGGGCAGGTCACTCTTACCGACTTAATTTTAAGGATCTTGCAGTTACTTCCCCTTGTTCCCCGACGCCATTTGCAAAATTCAGGGGCAGGTCACTCTTACCGACTTAATTTTAACGACATGCAGTTACCTCCCCTTGTCCCCCGACGCCATTTGCAAAATCAGGGGCAGGTCACTCTTACCGACTTAATTTTAAGGATGCCCGCATTTACCTCCCTGTCCCCTAGACGCCATTTGCAAAATTTAGGGGCAAGTCACTCTTACCGACTTAATTTTAAAGATTCCCGCAGTTACCTCCCCTTGTTCCTGGACGCCATTTGCAAAACTCAGGGCAGGTCACTCTTACCGACTTAATTTTAAGGACTCCCGCATTACCTCTCCTTGTTCCCCGGAAGCCATTTGCAAATTTCAGGGGCAGGTCACTCTTGTGATTTAATTTTAAGGACTGCTGCATTTACTTACCCTTGTTCCCTGACGCCATTTGCAAAACTCAGGGGCAGGTCACTCTACTGATTTAATTTTAAGGACTTCTGCAGTTACTTCCCTTTGTCCCTCGACGCCATTTGCAAAACTCAGGGGCAGGTCACTCTACTGACTTAATTTTTAAGTATTTCATATTTACCTCCCCTTGTCCCTACGACGCCATTTGCAAAACTTCAGAGCAGGTCACTCTTACCGTCTTAATTTTAAGGACTCCCGCAATTACGTCCCTTGTTCCCACGACGCCATTTGCAAAATTCAGGGGCAGGTCACTCTTACCGACTTAATTTTAGGGACTCCCGTAGGTACCTCCCTTGTTCCTACGCCATTTGCAAAATTCGGGGCAGGTCACCCTTACCGACTTAATTTTAAGGACTCCCACAGTTACCTCCCTTGTCCCCCGACGCCATTTGCAAAATTCAGGGGAGGGCACTCTTACCGACTTAATTTTAAGGATACCCGCAATTACCTCCCTTGTTCCTCAACGCCATTTGCAAAATTCAGGGGGAGGTCACTCTTACCGACTTAATTTTAAGGACTCCCGTAGTTACCTCCCTTGTTCCCCGACGCCATTAGCAAAATTCAGGGGCAGGCCACTCTTTCCGACTTAATTTTAAGGAATCCCCATTTACCTCCCCTTGTCCCTCGACTCCATTTGCAAAATTCAGGGGCAGGTCACTTTTGCCGACTTAATTTTAAGGACTCCACCTTTTATCTCCCCTTGTCCCCCGACGCCATTTGCAAAACTCAGGGGCAGGTCACTCTTACCGCTTAATTTTAAGGACTCTCACAGTTTTCCTCCCTTGTCCCTTTCGACGCCATTTGCAAATTCAGGGGCAGGTCACTCTACTGACTTAATTTTAAGGACTCCCAGAGTTACCTCCTTGTTCCACGACGCCATTTGCCAAAATTCAGGGGCAGGTCATTCTTACCGTTTTAATTTTAAGGACTTCCGCAGTGACCTCCCTTTGTCCCCGACGCCATTTGGAAAATTCGATGGATATAATACTTACCGACTTAATTTTAAGGACTCCCGCAGTTACCTCCTTTGTCCCCGAACGCCATTGTAAAATTCAGGGCAGGTCACTCTTAACGACTTAATTTTAAGGACTCCGGCAGTTACATCCTCTTGTTCCCCAAACGCCATTTGCAAAACTCAGGGGCAGGTGACTCTTACCGACTTAATTTTAAGGACTCCCGCAGTTTCCTCCCCCTTGTTCCCCAACGCCATTTGCAAAATCAGGGCAGGTCACTCTTTACCGTCTTAATTTTAAGGACTCCCGCAGTTTCTTCCCTTGTTCCCACGACGCCATTTGCAAAATTCAGGGGCAGGCCACTCTTTCCGACTTAATTTTTAAAGAATCCGCATTTACCTTTCCCCTTGTCTCCTGGACTCCATTTGTAAAATTCAGGGCAGGTCACTCCAACCGACTTAATTTTAAGTGACTCCGCAGTTACCTACCTTGTTCCGACGCCATTTGCAAAATTCAGGGGCAAGTCATTCTTAACGACTTAATTTTAAGGACGCCCGCAGTTATCTCCCTTGTCCCCGACGCCATTTGCAAAATTCAGGGGCAGGTCATCTAGACTTAATTTTAAGGATTTCGAATTACCTCCTTGTCCCTAACGCCATTTGCAAAACTCAGGGGCAGGTCACTCTTACCGTCTTAATTTTAGGGTTTCCAGCAGCAACCTCCCCTTGTTCCCAACGCCATTTGCAAAACTCAGGGGCAGGTCACTCTTACTGACTTAATTTTAAAGATTCCCACAGTTACCTCCCTTGTTCCCCTGGACGCCATTTGCAAAAGTCTTAGGGGCATAATACTAAGTTGGGGTCTTAATTTTATGGATTCCTGCAATTATCTCTCCCTTGTTCCCCTCAACGCCATTTGCAAAACTCAGGGGCAGGTCACTCTTACTGAATTAATTTTTTAAGGACTCCCACAGTTACCCCCTGGTTCCCTGCAACGCCATTTGCAAAATTCAGGGGCAGGTCACTCTTACCGTCTTAATTTTAAGTGACTCCAGCAAATTACCTCCCCTTGTTCCCAACGCCATCTGCAAAATTAGGGCAGGTCACTCTTGCTGTCTTAATTTTAAGGACTCTGCAGTTACTCCTTGTTCCCCAACGCCATTAGCAAAACTTCAGGGGTAGGTCACTTACTGACTTAATTTTAAGTGACGCCTGCAATTACCTCCTTGTTCCCCAACGCCATTTGCAAAACTCAGGGGCAGGTCACCTTACTGACTTAATTTTAACGACTTCGCAGTTACCTCCCTTTGTCCGGGTTGACGCCATTTGCAAAACTGAGGGACAGGTCACTCTAAAGACTTAATTTTAAGGACTCCCGCAGTTACCCTCCTTGTTCCCCAACGCCATTTGCAGAACTCAGGGCGGGTCACTCTTACCGACTAATTTTTAAGGACTCCCGCAGTTACCTCCTTGTTCCCTGGAAGCCATATGCAAAACTCAGGGGCAGGTCACTCTTTCCGACTTAATTTTTTTGGACTCTTGAGTTACCTCCCCTTGTTTCGTGAACGCCATTTGCAAAACTCAGGGGCAACTCACTAATAGTAACCCAACTTGAAGAACTCCGCAGTTACCTCCCTTGTCCTAACGCCATGTGCAAAACTCAGGGGCAGGTCACTCTTACCGAGTTAATTTTAAAGATTCCCAGAGTTATCCCTCTTGTTCCCTGGACGCCATTTGCAAAATTTCAGGGGCAGGTCACTCTTGCCGTCTTAATTTAAGGACTGGGAGGCAACTACCTCCTTATTCCTAACGCCATTCGCAAAACTCGGGGGCAGGTCACTCTTACCGACTTAATTTTAAGGACTCCCGCAGTTACCTCCCTTGTTCCCCGACGCCATTTGCAAATTCGGGGGCAGGTCACTTACCGTCTTAATTTTAAGGAAGCCCGCAATTACCTCCCGTTGTTGCCTCAACGTCATTTGCAAAATTCAGGGCAGGTCACTCTTACCGTCTTAATTTTTAGGACTCCAGCAATTACCTCCCCTTGTTCCCCAACTCCATTTGCAAAATTCAGGGCAGGTCTCTCTTACCGACTTAATATTAACGACTCCCGCAGTTACCTCCCCTTGTCCCCCGACGTCATTTGCAAAATTCAGGGGCAGGTCACTCTTATCGTCTTAATTTTAAGGACGCCCGCAATATCCACCCCTTGTTCCCCAAACGCCATTTGCAAAACTCAGGGGCAAGTCACTCTTACCGGCCTGGACTCCGCACTTACCTTTCTTGTCCCCGGACGCCATTTGCGCCATTCGTTTTAAAATTCTAGAGTACTATCGTCAAGGCAACAGTGTTTGGAAGCTATTTCTTCATTTTGGCATTATATCATGATAAATCGAAAGAACATATAACTAGGTCATTAAATAGTACAATGCTTTATAAGAACCACTAGCCAATATTTAATAATTGATTTTTTTCACGTCTAATTATGGTATGTGTCGTCTTTTTGAAAGTTTAACAATAACACATTAGGTATATGTATTCAGGATGATGTTATTTTGTCTCTACTGAACATAAGAAGCTGAAGTATTTTGTACGAAGGTCCATTCTCCTATGCCACGGGTAACGTATAAATGCATTAATATTCCATAATTTTCTTATCTCGAATATGCATTTAATTATTAAAAATAAAAGACTTTTTAATTCGATTTAAACTTTCTAATTAGGACATAGATTTTACTTTTTTGTGGTATACCGGGTCACATATAACGATTTTGAGTTCAGATGAGTAGTAATCTAATCACGAAAGCCGAAGGTCTGAATGATTAATAACGAAACATCTGAACGACACGCAGAGTGCTGTTCGTTTTTACTTCCATCTGAAATTTGATTTGTCATACTATTTTGTTCTTACCTGTGCCGATATTGCATACAGTACCGGAAGTATAGACATTTCACTACAATTTGTTTACATCACGTGACTTCATTCATAGCAATGCCCCGTCAAATGTATTAACGCATAAACACTCTCAAATGTTATGTGAAATATTTGTGGGAAGGAATTTCGAAAGCCCAAATATGTTCCGGACGACTAGCATGATATTTTTTATAAAGTATACCACGCTCAAATCCTTCTATGTGTATATAACAGAAAATGTCAATAATGCTAGAATTAAGTTCATGTTCCGTGAGAGGATTTGAATTGTTCAAAGCCTTTCTGCTTAGTTTATTTGAAGTTGGTATTTTACACCAGTTTGAATAAATCACTTATGTTCACATATGTCTTCCACTTATCTTTCACATTCTTTTACTATCGTTCCTGTTTTTCTCATTCATGTAAGCATTCCACAATTTCTATATCCCTCATCAATACTGTCGCATACTCAACTGGGTTTGCCAGCGCAGTTTAAAATAAAGAATGAAAAATTACTGCAAACCAATGAATTTTCACGTTAATTAATGTTCGTGTGTTATCAATTTCATATCAATATATGATTTTTCAATTTTGCGTCATCATATTAACGTAGTATACAACGAACGTAAAAATATTTTTTTCTGAATTAAGGAAAACTGATCTGCACATCAAGTGAAAAGGTCATGGTTTACAGTATAAACTTATTATAATTATCGTTATCAATCACTATTATTATTATTATTATTATTATTATTATTATTATTATTATTATTATTATTATTATTATTATCGTTGATTGTTGTGGTTATTATTAACACATTACACATTAATTCATACTCTATCTTAGACTGTTTGACCTATAACCTGCTGAGTAAGCAACATTGATGCAGTACAATACAACGGGAGATGTCATCGTATTTTGGATCAAACAGGAAGGACTGATAAAGAAATGCAGATCTAATATATAAAACTTTTAGATACATAGATATAAGTAGCGTTAAAATCTTGGAACATGAAAATACATTCTAACGCTATTGGCATTTTCTCTTATAAACACACAGAGGGATTTCAGGGTGATATACCTTATACAAGTATGCAACGCTATTACATCTGGAACTATTCTGTCCTTTCGAAATTCTCTCCCGCATAATTTTCGCACAACATTTGTGAGTGTTTATGCGTTAATACGCTTGCCTGGGCATTGTTATGAATAGAGTCACGTGATGTTAACAAATCGTAGTAACATTTCTACACTTCCGGTGCCATATGCAAAATCGGCAACAGCAATAACAAAATAATAAGACAAATTGTATTTCATCGGTAAGTAATAAAAAAACAGCCCTCAGGTGCGTGAAAACCATGAGGTGTTGTTCAGATGTTTCATAAATAATCATTCAGCTATTTGGCCTTCATGAGAAAATAACTACGCATCTGAACTCTAAATCGTGGAATAAGATCAAGTATATCACTGTGAAGTCAAATCTATTTCCTAAATATATCAATAAAGTTGATAATTACACTCGGAGCATTAGAAATAGAACATACATTCTAGCCTGCTTTTAATATCACCATGCGTATAAATTCCAACGGGATATATCATCAGTATATTTAAATACAGTTTTTTAAGAACCAGATAGAATAATGACTGTGTTCTATTTTTTTTATAAAAAAAAAAAATATTTTTTTTTTTTTTTTTTTTTTTTTTTTTTTTTTTTATTTTTTTTTTTAATTTTTTTTTTTTTTTTTTATTTTTTTTAAAAAAATTTTTTTTTTTTTTTTTTTTATTTTTTTTAAAAAAAAAAAAAAAAAAAAAAAATTTTTTTTTAATTTTAATAATAAAGTTCGTCGGCATAGAGTCATCATGCCAAAAAAAGCTCTTGTAAATAATTATCCTAGTCGCAAGTTTAGTTACAATAATTAAATTGCAACTTAAGGTTGTATTTTTATCTTGAAAAAAAAAAAAAAAAAAAAAAAAATTTTTTTTATAAAAAATAAATAGACATTTTTTTTTTATAAAAATTTTAATTTAAATTTAGGTATTTTATTTTTCCCAATTTTCGTTTTGAGAAGAAAAAAAATCCTTGACCCTAACCCCATGAGCCCAAAACAAAATCCCAATAAAAGTCTTTATTCATATGTTTTACATACTTTATGATTTAGTTACATTATTTCAGTCGTAAATAAAGATATTGAATATATTACCGTTTTTCTTCTTTTAGTGACAGTAACCTTGACCTTGAACCCAGGACCCCAAAACACAACCCCATTTGAGATCTTCTTAAATAATTACTACAAACAATAGTTGCTTACATTATGTCAACTGTAACTAAAGATATTGAATATATTACAATCATACTATTTTGAGTTACAGTGACCTTGACCCCAAAACCCCAAAACCCCAATCCAAATAAAGATATTCATAAATACTCCCTATAAACTAAGTTTGGTTGTTTTATATTCACTGTTACAAAAATAGTGTGTGTGAAACTTCCCAAGTTAAGAAGGGGCAACAATCCAGTCAAAAAACATGACAGGACCATGTATTGTAAAACTCGTCCTTCATTCTATTGCACATTTGATAGTTAACAGGTATTCCAAGTTTCAAAGTGATAGCTTTGATAGTTTACATGTAAGTGACCTAAAGCCAAAACTTAAAAAATTCAGACTAGTTAAAAATGACAAAGACAAAAATACTAAAATATTCCCCCTCTCTCAAATGTAATACTCAAAACCCCTTTTGGTTATGTTGAAGTACATTATCCATTAATTGTTTGTGAAAATTTAAAATAAATCTAACAAAAAAATGAAGAACCTATGCCAAATTCGACCAAAATTCCATGTTTTTACCCCCAAAAAACAAGGTGACACTCAGCATCTTAAGCATACAATGTGAAGAAGGGTATCAGAAGAAGAAGTTGTCAAAGTTTTAAAGTGATAGCTTTGATAGTTTCCATTAAGTGACATAAACGCAAAACGAAAATAGCTCGTCATTTTTTTTTTTCAGAAAATCAAACGAGCTTATAAAAACCGTGACAGCGTTACTTCTCCTGCATATGTTTGGGGATCACGACAGTAAACAAGTATTCCAACTTTCAAAGTAATATCTCAAACAGTTAAGTCAAAATGTGAAGTGGTACGTGAAAATTAATTGAGACTCTGAGTCAATAAAGGGCCTTGATTTTTTAAAATCCTTAACAGAGTTACCCTGTCTTGCCTATATAAAGAGGTAACAATGCAAACAATTATTCCAACTTTCAAAGCAGTATCTTAAAAGGGTTCAGTCAATAAGTGGATTTTACCGCAATCCAATGTATTTTATAAGTCAAATAAGGGCCATAGTTCTGACAAAAAATCTGTTGATGGAGGTAATAATGGCACAGAAGTATGGTCAGTTTTAAAGCAACATCTGTAACGGTTTTGAAATAAAGTGGGTGGTACGAAAAACTTAACCAAGCTCAATGCACTTTCTAAATCGAAAAAGGGCCATACTTCTAAAATAACTTGACAGTGTTATGTACTCTAGTCCATTGATTGTTATCAAGTATGGTAAGAGCTATAACTCTAATAGTTTTGAAATAAAGTGACGTGGTACGAAAAACTTTACCAAGGTGTGACACCAACGCCGACGCAGACGCCGAAGCGGGTAGGATAGCTCTCCTTTTCTTCAAAAAGTCGAGTTAATAAAAGTGATCATAGGCCTTTAAATTTAAATCTTAGCTCTAGAACATGTTTTCTTTTAAAATTTGAATGCAAATTGAAATTTCTTAGTGAAGTGATAGTTCGATCCCCCACTGCTGTTAACTGTTTTCTTTTGTGTTTCTTGAGACTCTCGGTCAACGTCTGAGAATTTAGATGAACACCATCACTGTAAGTCTATAGTCTCTATTCTGGAAGGCAGGAGTCCTGAAAAAAAGACGAATCGACTGATTAAGTTATGAACAAGAGCTGTCAGTAGGATAGCGCGCTCTACTTTTTTAGTGCTTGCCAATAAAACAAAACTTTGAAAGTTAAGGGCACACAAGACTTTAACTAGGAATCTCTAAGTACAAATCAAGAAACATTTTTGAAGAGTTATCTTCTCTTGCTTACAGATAGGTCTCATGATGGTACATAAGTACTCCAACTTTCAAAGTAATATCTCAAATGGTTAAGTCAACAAGTGGACAAGAATGAAAAATTTAACTGAGTTTCTAAGTAAAAAAGGGCCATAATTCACATAAAATCCTTGACAGAATTACCTTCTCCTGCCAATTTTTTGGGATCATGATGGTAAACAAGTATTCCAACTTTCAAAGTAATATCCAACAGTTTAGTCAAAAAGTGGACTTGTACGAAAAACTTGACCAATATTCTAAGTCGATAAAGGGCCTTAATTTTTAAAACAAATCCCTCACAGAGTTACCTTCTCTTGCCTACAGATAGGGGTAATGATGTAAACAAGCATTCAAAGTTTCAAAGTAATATCTCAAAGGGTCAAGGCAATAAGTGGATTTTACCCATATTCAATGTATTTTCTAAGTAAAAAGGGGCATAATTATGTCAAAAACCTTGACAGAGTTATGTACTCTTGTCTGTTGATGTAGGTCATGATGGTAAACAAGTATGGTTAGTTTCAAAGCAATACCTCCAATGGTTTTGAAATAAAGTGAGGTGGTACGAAAAACTTAACCAAGCTCAATACACTTTCTAAGTCAAAAAGGGCCATAATTCTGTCAAAAACCTTGACAGAGTTATGTACTCTTGTCTGTAGATGGATGTTATGATGGTAAACAAGTATGGTTAGTTTCAAACCCATACCTCTAATACTTTTGAAATAAAGTGGGGTGGTAAGAAAAACTTAACCAAGGTGTGACACCAACGCCGACGCCGGGGCGAGTAGGATAGCTCCCCTTTTCATAGAAAAGTCGAGCTAAAAATGAAAAATTCACATTCAACTGGCATTGAACAAGTTCAAATACAATGGAATTAAATTCTAGCATAAACGACCAAATATTTCTGATAACGTGGATGCTTCACGTGTTGTGACTAACTCTTACACTTTTGGCGGCAAATAGTTCTGATCATAATCTGCACTGTTTTCTATTCAGTCAGAAATATTTTCAGTGAGTAACCACACTATTAATAATACTAGATAATGATTATACAGAGCTGTCTGCTCCAGCTGATTAAGGCATTACATACCTTAGCCCTACCACTAACCTATCCTCTTTTCTCTGATATTAAGGAACAAATTCACTGTTTGGGCAAAACTAAGTAATTAAAGAAGACGAGCCACAATGGCTAACTGGTAACGCGTTCACCTAAAGATCGGAGAGTCCCGGGTTAATCGCAATCGGTAATAAACAAGCAAATTCGTAAAATATATCCCCCACCAAAAGAAACAACTGGAAAGTGTATAGGTCTGTTTAACCCCACCCCCCACCCCCAAAAAAAAAAAAAAAAAAAACAACATTTTTTTAAAATATGGGGCCTCATCAGTTAGGTGAATTTATTTTCTTGAAGTAACAGTCATAAAGAACTTAATCGTTGTAAGTTAAATCAAATCAGTACTAATAGTTTCAGACAACAAGAATTCTTAGGTTTCATTATAGAATAATTATAAAAGAAAAGCACTACATCCCCTTAAGGGGGTCAATGGTGAGGTTTTGGATTTTCGCATCGCCGTAAATTTACATTTATTTTTATTAAAAAGATAATGTTTTAACTGGAAAAAACACTTATGCAGTAGTAAACTTAGGCACAATAGGAATATTTTATTCCCAAAAAAATAAACGTGTTTGAGAAAAAACACTTTGACCTCACATTTTGTGACTAAAGTGACAAATTTTACCATATGCAAAAATGGAGGTAGGGGTACAAAAAAGTCATTTCACAAACCTGTTCAAGATATTTACTTGATTCAAACTGTATTACAATAAGAATTGTTAGGATATAAAAATACAGTAATAGCAAATTTCTGTTACAGTTCTTTGTTACAGAACTATGCCATCATATTTCAAATTTTGTCGAAATCTAAAAAAGACCCACATTTTTTGTCAGTTTTTATTGAAATTTTTCTTATATGCACATTGACCCCCATTTTCTATTTTGCATTATAAAACAAAGGTTTTCATAAAGTTGTATGCAAAATATCTTAAAAATATTGTTATTCCATTATCATGAAAATAATCATTTATCAAAAATTGAAACAAAAATGAATTTTAGTGAAGCGGGTAGGGTAATAATAAGGAGAGTAACATTTCTTCCCTATTTTTCATCCTAAAGTATGACATATTAGAAAAGATGGAAAATTGATACCTATTCTGAATTAGATTGGTGTTCAGTAGAACACTTGTGTCGCTCTCTTACGCTTTGTCAGAATAACCAATAATTTCTTGACAAAATCTAAGAAGAAAAATGGTGCAAAACTCAGTCAAATATGACCTGGACCTACAAAATGTGCCAGCAATACGACCCTTTTGTCATAAGCGATTCAATTTGAAAGTATGACGAATGGCAAAGTTATAGCCAAAATCTAAGTACAAAAAGGGGCATAACTCTGTCAAATATGATCTTGACCAACAAAATTTGGCGGCATCTTGACCATTTTGTCATAAGAAATGCAGTTTGAAAGTTTGATGAAGAAATCTTAAGAAATGGCAAAGTTATAGCCAACGTGAAGTTTTCGTGACAAAATCCGAGTATAAAAAGGGACATAACTCTGTCAAATATGACTTTGACTTATAAAATTTGGCAGCATCACGGCCCATTTATCATAAGCAATACAATCGCAAAGTTTGATGAATAAGTCTTAATAAATGGCAGAGTTATAGCCAACGTTAAGTTTTTGTGACGGACGGGCGGACGGACCGACAAAGCGATCCCTAAGTATCGCCTTTTCTCCGAAAGGGCGACACAAAAATACTCCACATACATAAAAGCTTACAGTGCCAAAATTCTAGCTAATTCTGCATTTAGCACCTCGATTTGATAGTGCATCAATAAAGATTAATATTGCGAAAAAATTATGTCATCGATCTTTCATGATTTTTCCAGAAAGTAACTAGCAATATGTTAGTCTCTATAAAAAACAGGGTCAATAAAATTTCTTGTTGTTTTGATTTTCAGCAGTGACCCCCCCTTTACTGTAAAATCCTTTTTCTTAATTTTTCTGATGTTAGAGAATACAAAGTTGATTATTTGTGCCAAAAAATATCAAAATCTGACAAGCCTTTACAGAAAAAAAAAACATTTTAAAATTTCACCAACCCATTGGGGCCCTGATCTCTGAAGGATAATTCTATTTTCAGGATCTTACAGTGATGCAGAACGCAGTTGTTTAATAAAGTCAATACTATTAATTTCAGAAAAACAAAAAAATGTTTCTAAATTTAATATGTAAGAAAAGCGCTGCACCCACTTGCGGGCCTCATTTCTAAAAAAAAATCAGGAAGTGTAGGAGGTGGATATCAGAAAGAGTAATCATTAAACTATCTGAGCAAATTACAATTTAATCTTAATAACTGGTTTCAAGGAAATATAATTTTAATGTTTTTATTTTAAATATAAAAGAAAATAACACTTAAAGGACAATAAATCTTGAGATACTTGTCCAATCGTGACAAAAGCAGTGTGTGCGCCGCGGCAATATGCTATTGAACACTCATCTTAAGTTTCATTTAATTTTATCCATTGATTCTTGAGTTATGACTCCGGACGGACGGACGGACGGACGGACGGACAGACGGACGCCACCAAAGCAATATCCCTCCACCTTTGGCTAATAACAAACTAGTATAAATTAAGAAATATAAATACCAGAGACAACACATATTTTTCGCCATAATCTCTTTCGCAGGCAAAGACTTGGAACTACTTATATCATGGTATTTTCTTCTGTACTCTCAGACCAATCCATCTACACTGCAAGGACAAAACATTCTTAATCTTAATTATAAATTTTACAAAAGTGGGTAAAAACAACGGAACTGTAGCCTCAACATTTCTTAAAAAACAATTTTACACGCCCATCAGGGGATTCCACATGCATAATAAACTGTAATTTATCACTTGCAGTATTGGCGGCCGAACGATGTCATTTTCAGTTTTATCATATTTTCCTTTTTGCTCTTTTCATAGTTAATACTTTGATAATTATCATTATCATTTCCAAAATGAATCTCGGACAGAAAAGGTAGTACCTAAATTATTAGTAGTAAGTATACAGCGTAAACAAAGGAAAACGTGAATTTCTAACGTCTGCATAAGGATGGACGGACGGACAAAAGGTACGGTCAACGACCAAACAGACACAGGTATTTTCTGAATCTGACCTCCCAATGAATTTTGCAAATGGCGGCAAGGAAACAAGGTGAGGTAACTGTGCGTTTGAAGACTTTACAGCTGTACAGGCAGACGAAATGATAACAAGTTTTGATTAATTTTGTATTTTCCATTTTCAGTAGTTAAATTACTTTTATTTTTAGTTTAAAAATGGCGTTTTGTGTGTGTGTTATTCAATAAATACTAGTATCGCAATTATACATGCATATTGAGTTAAAGCTGCTTTCAGCATAATGTACACCAGGTTCTGAGAAAAGTAATTATGTTCAACCATATCTCGCCTTAAACTCATATTTTTCTTTCCACTTATTTTACTTCTCTCTAAGTGGCAACGGAATAAAAAAAATATATCGGGGGGCAATATACTATAAATTTTAACACAATGCTGAATATCAGGCAAGGAAAGGACACTACCTCTAGGAAGGGACACTGCGTCTAGCAAAGGACACTACTAACTCTACCAACTTCTGTCACAGAAGCTCAGTGAAGTATTTATGCTTTTCTGAACGTCAAAGGAATTGCTTTTAAATATCAATCGTCTAAAAAGTACTGAGTCGGCTTCTTAGTTTAAGCCCGTTTGGTCTACATATTCTTGCAACTCAAATTAACTACATTCGATGACTGATTCCTGGAGTGCTAGCCAGTACTCGCGTCGAATAGGATAGGAAGTGGGGGTTGTGGTCAAATGCTGATACCTGTTGTGGAGCCGCGAATGCAACGCTCTACCCTTAATCCACGACGCCTCCCTCTTGTGGGCTTCGCTAGCTCAGCGGAATGACGCCATTCATTTGTGAATCAGTCCATCCAGCTGTAAACTGATGATACTGACCTACCTAAAATCTGGATTGAGTGTTCTGGAGCGATTCAGTAAGCTACGAAGTTTTCTTCGTAATCAAAGTAAATTTTGAAGAATAGATTCGTATAAAATAAAATCTGTATATAATAAACTCAGTATATAACGACTCCGGATATAGCGAAAATCCTGATATAAGGAACACATTTTCTCTGCCCTAGTTTTTTTTCTTTATTTTATATGAAAGAGTTAATATATGGACATCACAAACTCTGGATATAAGGAACACATTTAAATATTCCCGAGGAGTTCGTTATAAACGGAGTTTACTGGAAACTAAAACTTCACTTACTTTATATTATAAGGATGATTGCTGCTTGCAAAGTCAGAACGCTTAGTTTCATCAGGTATTCTTCTTGTCTCTCACACGTCCCACGAAGTAGAGTACAAGTCTTGCAGGTAATCCGCTAGGCGAATTATCCGCGCATGGCTACTATGACGAGACAGCTACAATATGACATGAAGAAAAAGAGTGCTAATAAAGTTGTGGAAGAAAAGGTGTGTGAAAAAAAAAGATAATTTATAACGTCCATTTGCTTCTGGAAATTATTGAACACCAGTACGAAATGTTTTATTATTTTATGCTAACTCAACGCTTAATATGTAACTACTCATTATCGTGTCAAGCCAGTCTTGTAACCAGACGACGTGGCCGGACCACAAGGATTGGTTTGAACCCACAGCATATGGAATGACTGACCGACACCTTGACCTCTAAATCATCTCCCCGATATATAAACATCGAATCTACCATGACATTTACGTTTTACCATTGACACCTCTTTTAAAAATAAATGATGAGGTCAAAAATGCTCGGTGGATGATGACAGGTACTGAAAATACTTCTATTTAAGCTGGTGTTTTATTATATACATGTACATACATATATAATATATTGTTATCTGTAAGCACA
>JAFMSR010000006.1:26597068-26616068 GCA_022818135.1 Saxidomus purpurata
CACGTCAGCTACGGCTCGTTACGGTCAGCTAATCTTGTATTTTACGCCAACAGTTTTTATGTTTGTCCCACTTCAAAAAAGTTTCAGTGTCACGAAAAAGTAAAACGGTGACCCTCTTTTTTATTTCATATTTTTGGCTAAAATTTTGGATAGATTTATTATAAATTTGTTAGATGGATAAATGATTTGACATTTAATTTATGAAAATTAGACCGTTTCATTATCTTCACAGATAGATACATATCGGAGAAAAACACTGAAATTGACGAAAAGTATACCTCTCCACTAAGAGGAGCTTTTAACGCAGTTTCCAAGGAAATATCAATGTACCTCATTTTTTCTACAAAAATCAATGAGCCATGTGATTTCATGCAAAATTTCTTAAATCTGCGTTGATCTTTAAGAAAGGGAGCCATTCCATACACAACTGCGCTTCCGTCTCTTGTGGGCCTCCATAGCTCCTTGGTCTAGGCATTTTTGTACGGTCCCGGGTTCGAATCCTAGTCTGAACACGAAATTTGACTCTGTTAATTGGTAGTAGCAAGAGCATACTTAGGGTCTGAAATGAGTTTTCGGGAGCGACTCAGTCAGCAACGACAGCTTTCTGCGTAGTAACATAAATTTTCATAGACTGAAAATACTCTCCACTCACTTTAGAAGGACGCTGCTAACATAGGCTATCCTGACGTCAGAGTTTGGAGTTTCGAAAATGTATTCTTCTTGTCTCACACACGTTCCACTTAGTAGATTGCACGTCCGCCCTGAGCTGTCTTGGTAAAATATCCCTACATAGATACGACAACAAGTTTCAGTATGACATGTGGAAAATGTGAAGGAAAAAAGTGATTATAACGTTCTCGTAGAAAGTGTGAAAATGAGCGCTGATTTATAATGGACATTTTGCAAGTAATTAAAAATCAGTAAAAATATTCTATTATAACTCGAGTCAGTTGTGAAGAAGGTAAATTTACGATGACCGGATGGTTAGGATCGCTATCCTATGACTGCGGGTGCTATTAGGTTCGAATATCGCCGAATCAACTTTTTTTCTCACCAATTTATCAACACTGTCACTATTTTATTAATGTACATTGTAAACAATTATTGGCAACTTCTTGGGGAGTAAAGCATATTTGGTCGTTACTGGGATTGAATTTTATGCTCTCAAAGAGAGCTCTACAGAACTTGAGGTTGACTCATGATTTAATGCTATCATTTACATTTTACCATTACTACCCTTTTACAAATAAATGTTGATTTTCGTTATTCAATGATTCCATAGCAACTGTTCGGTGGATGATGACAGGTACTGAAACTACTACTCATAATTCTGTAGGATTTAAGCTTGCGTTTTGTCACATTATAAGTTTTTTTCATGTGGTATATGTGGATATATTACCCGCTTAGATTGATATTACCCGAGCCTGATAGTATGCTGAGATGGGTAATATAATATTAAATATCCACATTGTGCGACAATCGATGTCAAAAATGTAAGTTTAAACAAACCCAAGGGCGGCAAGTCTTCCTTCCTAACCAGTGTAGACTATGATCAGCTTGTACATCCATGCCTGTTTAATCTGCACCATAGTTATGTTGTAAGACCTACAAACAAATGTTCTGTAACCATAAACGCATTTCATTTTGAATGCAGTACACCCTTTTTCATCTTTATAATTCTTTATTTCAGTTACTTATTACTTGTCATAAAAACGTTGTCTAACTTCTCGCCTGGTATCACCATCATCCATGACGCTAGATGACAATTGTCTAAAATAGCACTGTCATTATGTTGTAAATTACGCAAAGAAAAACTATGTCGTATTTAAATACGACCTTTAAAATAAGACTTTTAATTTACCTGTTAATTGATGGCAAGTATGTCAGCCAGATCATTTCCCATTGCTTTCATCTGTACAGTACCATAAGATCTGTATCAAGTTTCATAAATGAATATTCTGTATCTGTAAACTTGTATTATTTATAACAGCTCATCAAGACAAGCATGTGTAATCAATATAAAATAAATAAGTTTCAACTTATCGAACTTGTCTTCGAAATTAGATGAAATATGAAATATGATCAACTTCCGTATTTGGGGCGACATACCAACATTGGTCCGATGATACTAAATTAATGATTGGCTTCGAAATTCACTGATGTCCGCCTCGGTGGCCGAGTTGTTAGAGCCACTGTAAGCACTCATAATTTGAGGGCTATGGGTTCGCGCCCTGCAACCGACCATGTCTCTTTATGTGAAAAAATTGGCAGTTTCTTACGGAGATTAGGAGTCTAGTACTGGTTCTACCCAGGAACGATTGTTAGGTAAACTGACCGCCTGTAAACTGTGACGGGCGTTAAACTTCTTCTACAACAACATCGAAAGTCGATAAAAGTGTAACCTCAAATAAGTATAGCCAAACCTTCAGCAACCAAGCAATGTATAAAGTCGTTGAATCTTACATTACTAACGACGCATTTGTCTGCTTTCAAGACCAGTGTAGACTATGATCAATATAATCATCAATGTGGACAGTACACTGTCAGTTGATACAGCATTATTGTTTTGTACCTGTGAATAATGATAATTATATATCATTCTATATTTGCAGCAACTGGGTCTGACTCCGTGGCAACGGTAGACCATGACCAAATTGCATAACTAGCCATAAGGGTACTCGGACCGTCATACTGTTAAATATACATATGAATATTATGTATTGTAAATATGTTTTGCATTACGTTCTTTTAACTTCGGTGCAGAATTAATGAACTCAAACTTACCCATTGGTGAGTCTCTTTTCTAGACAAATGTAGACCATGATCAGCTTGCACATCTCTGTGTCATAAGGGGGCTGGGGGGATCCTCTGATTTAGTACCATATCTCTTGTAATTTTCGTACTTGAACGAATATTCCGTACCTGTAAACTTGCATTACCGTTAATTTAAATTACACGCCCGTTTCATTTGAAAATGGTTTGATTTTTCTTGCCACAAATATCTATTAAATTAAATTATAATTGAAAACAATTGGGGTCATGTTGGCTAAAAGGTTTTCTAACTTTCAAAGTAGTATCTAAAATGGTAAAGTCAGTAAGTGGACTGGTACGAAAAAGTTAACCGAGATTCTAAGTCGAAAAGGGCCATCATTCTCTTGCCTATAGATGGTAGTCATGATCCGAACAAGTATGTCAACTGCCACAGCAATATCTCAAAGGGATAAGTCAATAAGCTTACCCAGAATCAATGTATTTTCTAAATCGAAACGGGGCGATCATTCTGAAAAACAATATCAGTTCTGTACTCTTGATGGAGGTAATGGTGGTATATGTATTGTTAGTTTAAAAGCAGTAACTAAAATGGGTTTGAAACAAAGACAAGACAATACAAGACAAGACAAGACAAGACAAGACAAGACAAGATAAGATAAGATAAGATAACATGATCTTTATTTATACATTGTAGTCGGTTTTGATAAACAAAATAACACTAATTAAAAGCTATTTTCCAACATAACGTAGGTTATCCAATAACATACAAACAAATAATCTAAGGAGAGAAGTAAAAGATATTAGTTATCACATAAAACATTGTATGGGAAACTAACACATGTGTATCCAATGAAATAAGAGACAAGTTAAATATTGCGGGAAATACATTAAGAACTAAAAAAATTCAAATGTAATTTAAGAAAGAACATAATTTTAAGATTAATGCAAGTACAAAATGTATTTGAATTTAAGCAAAAACAATAAGAAGTAAAGAGACACATGTCAGAAAAATGGATGACATTTAAGACAAAAACATGTGAGCTAAATCATACATAAGATACATACAGATAATAGAAAAAACATATGAAGCATATGAAACAGAGGAAACATACAGTACGTGTAATAAATTTTAAGGATAAAAAACTGAACAATTCTATCATAAAGAATGCAGAGGATATTAAAAGATGTGTAGAGAGGTTGTTGATCCTGGCCATCAATGTGGGTCTAGAAAAAACTAATAAGAATAAGACTCTGAGGTACCAAAAGAAACACAAAAGTGTGACAGATAAGAAATATTTAAGAGCATTTATCCCCCGAAATGCATATAGGATATGGAAACAAAACAAACATTGACATACACATGAAATGCACAAATGAAACAAATCAGCTTGGCTACGCAAACCAAAAATGAAACATAAAATAAGGCTATGCCAAGCAAAAGCAAAAGCAAAAACAAAAGCAGAGGAGTAAAGCTATGCACACATGGAACATTTGCATTTGTAGCCACCCCAGGTATGGATCAGTCGTTTGACTTCTTTAAAATCTGTAGTTGTTCGAAATTCATTTGGTAGCCTAAGATCGTTCCAAACCTGGGCGGCTTCAAGCTAAAACTCTTCTTACCATAAGTTACTGTGTTTTTGCTTGGTACATCAAGCATGTTGATATTTCTGAAAGAATAATGTTTAGATTTAACAGAGACAAGTTCTTGAATGTAAATTGGTGAAATTTCATGTAAGCAACTTCAGTAGTTAGTTGCCTTAGGCGTCCAATATGTAAGGTTAGCATATTTACTTTTTCTAAAAGTTCTATGTAACTGGAGTCAAAATCATTAAAAACAATTTTCGAGGCTTTTTACTGTATTTTTTCTGTATTTTATTGGCTACAAAAATGCGATACAGTTGGACAATAGTTAAAATTGGAACGGACAAAACATTTATAAATAAGTATTTTTTTATCTTGTTTTAGGTACTTAGATAATCTAGATAAAACATTTATTTGTCTTGCAGATTTTTACATTGGTTTGCAACATGAGCATCAAAATTTAACAAAGAGTCAATTTCTATTCCTAAAAGTTCACATGGTATATCTGTGTTTTCAATGTTAAAAGACTTTATATTACCAACTGTAGATTTTCCAATACAAATAGACTGAAATTTATCTCAGTTTGCTTGCATAATATTGCGTTAAAACCTTTTAATCAAAATAGCACTCTCAGATTCTAAAACTTCTTGTAGCTTTTCTATGTTAGAATCACAATGCGACAAGGTGTTGTCATCAGCAACTGAATCTCAATCTGAAGCTTCTACATTGTCACATGGCTATAATAAATAATCTCAACCACTTATTCTTTCTTTCAAATCACTGGATACCGGATTTGGACTATACTGCAAAGCCTGCTGGTCGTAACTGGTAGCTAAGTTAAAGACGAGCAACGAAGATAATAAATTTGTGCCTAACCTAGGAAGCCTGTTCGGCATTGCCAACTCGACGACAGAATTATCATAAAGCACATTAAGAGGGAGTAATCACAGGGAAACAGACAAAAACAGCAAAAGCAAGAGTTGAGATTACATGACTTTACTTGAGAAAAAGGTCAAAAGACCAAATCGTTTGTACAATGACTGACCTTAAAACCATGAAATCATCTTTGTGCACACAGTTTATATGATGCTAACCACTAGCTACCTTTCTCTAAGGCACTTAACTTGTGCCTAACCCTAAAAGCCGGCTAGTTTTCGATTTATCACACCTGTTCAAAAATGCAACAATGAAATCTTTCAAAATCTAAATGCTGTGGCTACAAAAAGATGAAAATGATTCCTTTTTACTAATTTCAGTAACCCAAGGCCATAAAAGGCTCATGCGCACAAAAGCTAATACTGGTTAAGAAATATGTTTTTGTTTAAAAATTATTGGCCTAAACAGTCATTTACATGTAATAATTTCCATGCAAGATTATTTTGTCAAAGTCACGTGCCTTAAATATCAGCTTTATAACTGATAAAAAGATTTTGTTAGGTCAGTCCTTTAACTAAAACAAACTCACAACTAAACAGAATGGTGATGAAATTTAAATGGCCACAATAGACCTTCAACATCATTTATCTTCACAGTAGATTTTGTCTTGACAGAAATTTTTGTCAAAAATGATTGGCCAAAACAGTCCTCAAAATGATCCCACGGCCACAATAGACCTTCAACATCATTTATCTTCACAGAAGGATTTGTCTTGACAGAAATATTTGTCAAAAATGATTGGCCAAAACAGTCCTCTAAATGATTCCACGGCCTCTTGAGAAGATTGTCAAATAAGATTGGCCTAAACTGTCCTTACAGAGTTTTCAAATGGCATTAATGTTTTTGTTTCTGAAGCTTCTATATTGTCATAATGGCTATAATAAGTAATCTCAACCACTTACTCTCTCTTTTCAATCACTGGATACTGGATTGGGACTATACTGCAAAGCATGCTGGTCATAACCGGTATCTCACTTAAAGACCAGCAACGAAGAAACTTAATTTGTGCCTAACCTAGGAAGCCTGTTCGGCATTGCCAACTTGAAGACAGACTTACCATAAAGCACATTCAGAGGGAGTAATCACAGGGAGACAGACAAAAACAGCAAAAGCAAGAGTTGAGATTACATGACTTCATTTGAGAAAAAGGTCAAAAAACCAAATCTATTGTATAATGACTGACCTAAAAACCATGAAATCATATTTGTGCACACAGTTTATATGATGCTAACCACTAGCTACCTTTCTCTAAGGCACTTAACTTGTGCCTAACCCTGAAAGCCTGCAAGTTTCAGATTTTATCACAACTTTCCAAAATGCATCAATGAAATCTTTTAAAATTTAAATGCTGTGGCTACTCAAAGATGAAAATGATTACTTTTCGCTACATTAAGTAACCCGAGGCCAATTAAGGCTCATGTGCACAAAAGCTATTACTGGTTAAGAAATATGTTTTTGTTTAAAAATAATTGGCCTAAACAGTCCTTTACATGCAATGCTTTCCATGCAAGATTATTTTGTCAAAATCACTTGCTTTTAATATCAACTTTATAACTGATGAAAAAATTATGTTAAAAGTCATCTATCAGAACAATACTATATATGAACCTATACATATTTGAGAAATTTATTGTCAAAACTGGTTGGCCTGAAAAGTCTTTAGGTCAGTCCTTTAACTAAAACAAACTCACAACTTAACAGAAAGTTGATTAAATATAAATGGCCACAATAGACCTTCAACATCATTTATCTTCACAGAAGGTTTTGTCTTGACAGAAAATTTTGTCAAAAATGATTGGCCAAAACAGTCCTCTAAATGATCCCACGGCCTCTTGAGAAGCTTTGTCAAATAAGATTGGCCTAAACTGTCCTTACAGAGTTTTCAAATGGCGTTAATGTTTTTGTTTCTGAAGCTTCTATATTGTCATAGTGGCTATAATAAGTAATCTCAACCACTTACTCTCTCTTTCAAGCACTGGATTGTGGATTGGGACTATACTGCAAAGCATGCTGGTCATAACCGGTATCTCACTTAAAGACCAGCAACGAAGAAACTTAATTTGTGCCTAACCTAGGAAGCCTGTTCGGCATTGCCAACTTGAAGACAGACTTACCATAAAGCACATTCAGAGGGAGTAATCACAGGGAGACAGACAAAAACAGCAAAAGCAAGAGTTGAGATTACATGACTTCATTTGAGAAAAAGGTCAAAAAACCAAATCTATTGTATAATGACTGACCTAAAAACCATGAAATCATATTTGTGCACACAGTTTATATGATGCTAACCACTAGCTACCTTTCTCTAAGGCACTTAACTTGTGCCTAACCCTGAAAGCCTGCAAGTTTCAGATTTTATCACAACTTTCCAAAATGCATCAATGAAATCTTTTAAAATTTAAATGTTGTGGCTACTCAAAGATGAAAATGATTACTTTTCGCTACATTAAGTAACCCGAGGCCAATTAAGGCTCATGTGCACAAAAGCTATTACTGGTTAAGAAATATGTTTTTGTTTAAAAATAATTGGCCTAAACAGTCCTTTACATGCAATGCTTTCCATGCAAGATTATTTTGTCAAAATCACTTGCTTTTAATATCAACTTTATAACTGATGAAAAAATTATGTTAAAAGTCATCTATCAGAACAATACTATATATGAACCTATACATATTTGAGAAATTTATTGTCAAAACTGGTTGGCCTGAAAAGTCTTTAGGTCAGTCCTTTAACTAAAACAAACTCACAACAGTAAGTTGATTAAATATAAATGGCCACAATAGACCTTCAACATCATTTATCTTCACAGAAGGTTTTGTCTTGACAGAAAATTTTGTCAAAAATGATTGGCCAAAACAGTCCTCTAAATGATCCCACGGCCTCTTGAGAAGCTTTGTCAAATAAGATTGGCCTAAACTGTCCTTACAGAGTTTTCAAATGGCATTAATGTTTTTGTTTCTGAAGCTACTATATTGTCATAATGGCTATAATAAGTAATCTCAACCACTTACTCTCTCTTTCAAGCACTGGATTGTGGATTGGGACTATACTGCAAAGCATGCTGGTCATAACCGGTATCTCACTTAAAGACCAGCAACGAAGAAACTTAATTTGTGCCTAACCTAGGAAGCCTGTTCGGCATTGCCAACTTGAAGACAGACTTACCATAAAGCACATTCAGAGGGAGTAATCACAGGGAGACAGACAAAAACAGCAAAAGCAAGAGTTGAGATTACATGACTTCATTTGAGAAAAAGGTCAAAAAACCAAATCTATTGTATAATGACTGACCTAAAAACCATGAAATCATATTTGTGCACACAGTTTATATGATGCTAACCACTAGCTACCTTTCTCTAAGGCACTTAACTTGTGCCTAACCCTGAAAGCCTGCAAGTTTCAGATTTTATCACAACTTTCCAAAATGCATCAATGAAATCTTTTAAAATTTAAATGCTGTGGCTACTCAAAGATGAAAATGATTACTTTTCGCTACATTAAGTAACCCGAGGCCAATTAAGGCTCATGTGCACAAAAGCTATTACTGGTTAAGAAATATGTTTTTGTTTAAAAATAATTGGCCTAAACAGTCCTTTACATGCAATGCTTTCCATGCAAGATTATTTTGTCAAAATCACTTGCTTTTAATATCAACTTTATAACTGATGAAAAAATTATGTTAAAAGTCATCTATCAGAACAATACTATATATGAACCTATACATATTTGAGAAATTTATTGTCAAAACTGGTTGGCCTGAAAAGTCTTTAGGTCAGTCCTTTAACTAAAACAAACTCACAACTTAACAGAAAGTTGATTAAATATAAATGGCCACAATAGACCTTCAACATCATTTATCTTCACAGAAGGTTTTGTCTTGACAGAAAATTTTGTCAAAAATGATTGGCCAAAACAGTCCTCTAAATGATCCCACGGCCTCTTGAGAAGCTTTGTCAAATAAGATTGGCCTAAACTGTCCTTACAGAGTTTTCAAATGGCATTAATGTTTTTGTTTCTGAAGCTACTATATTGTCATAATGGCTATAATAAGTAATCTCAACCACTTACTCTCTCTTTCAAGCACTGGATTGTGGATTGGGACTATACTGCAAAGCATGCTGGTCATAACCGGTATCTCACTTAAAGACCAGCAACGAAGAAACTTAATTTGTGCCTAACCTAGGAAGCCTGTTCGGCATTGCCAACTTGAAGACAGACTTACCATAAAGCACATTCAGAGGGAGTAATCACAGTGAGACAGACAAAAACAGCAAAAGCAAGAGTTGAGATTACATGACTTCATTTGAGAAAAAGGTCAAAAAACCAAATCTATTGTATAATGACTGACCTAAAAACCATGAAATCATATTTGTGCACACAGTTTATATGATGCTAACCACTAGCTACCTTTCTCTAAGGCACTTAACTTGTGCCTAACCCTAAAAGCCGGCTAGTTTTCGATTTATCACACCTGTTCAAAAATGCAACAATGAAATCTTTTAAAATCTAAATGCTGTGGCTACAAAAAGATGAAAATGATTCCTTTTTACTAATTTCAGTAACCCAAGGCCATAAAAGGCTCATGCGCACAAAAGCTAATACTGGTTAAGAAATATGTTTTTGTTTAAAAATAATTGGCCTAAACAGTCATTTACATGTAATAATTTCCATGCAAGATTATTTTGTCAAAGTCACGTGCCTTAAATATCAGCTTTATAACTGATAAAAAGATTTTGTTAGGTCAGTCCTTTAACTAAAACAAACTCACAACTATCCAGAATGGTGATGAAATTTAAATGGCCACAATAGACCTTCAACATCATTTATCTTCACAGTAGATTTTGTCTTGACAGAAATTTTTGTCAAAAATGATTGGCCAAAACAGTCCTCAAAATGATCCCACGGCCACAATAGACCTTCAACATCATTTATCTTCACAGAAGGATTTGTCTTGACAGAAATATTTGTCAAAAATGATTGGCCAAAACAGTCCTCTAAATGATTCCACGGCCTCTTGAGAAGATTGTCAAATAAGATTGGCCTAAACTGTCCTTACAGAGTTTTCAAATGGCATTAATGTTTTTGTTTCTGAAGCTACTATATTGTCATAATGGCTATAATAAGTAATCTCAACCACTTACTCTCTCTTTTCAATCACTGGATACTGGATTGGGACTATACTGCAAAGCATGCTGGTCATAACCGGCATCTCACTTAAAGACCAGCAACGAAGAAACTTAATTTGTGCCTAACCTAGGAAGCCTGTTCGGCATTGCCAACTTGAAGACAGACTTACCATAAAGCACATTCAGAGGGAGTAATCACAGGGAGACAGACAAAAACAGCAAAAGCAAGAGTTGAGATTACATGACTTCATTTGAGAAAAAGGTCAACAAACCAAATCTATTGTATAATGACTGACCTAAAAACCATGAAATCATATTTGTGCACACAGTTTATATGATGCTAACCACTAGCTACCTTTCTCTAAGGCACTTAACTTGTGCCTAACCCTGAAAGCCTGCAAGTTTCAGATTTTATCACAACTTTCCAAAATGCATCAATGAAATCTTTTAAAATTTAAATGCTGTGGCTACTCAAAGATGAAAATGATTACTTTTCGCTACATTAAGTAACCCGAGGCCAATTAAGGCTCATGTGCACAAAAGCTATTACTGGTTAAGAAATATGTTTTTGTTTAAAAATAATTGGCCTAAACAGTCCTTTACATGCAATGCTTTCCATGCAAGATTATTTTGTCAAAATCACTTGCTTTTAATATCAACTTTATAACTGATGAAAAAATTATGTTAAAAGTCATCTATCAGAACAATACTATATATGAACCTATACATATTTGAGAAATTTATTGTCAAAACTGGTTGGCCTGAAAAGTCTTTAGGTCAGTCCTTTAACTAAAACAAACTCACAACTTAACAGAAAGTTGATTAAATATAAATGGCCACAATAGACCTTCAACATCATTTATCTTCACAGAAGGTTTTGTCTTGACAGAAAATTTTGTCAAAAATGATTGGCCAAAACAGTCCTCTAAATGATCCCACGGCCTCTTGAGAAGCTTTGTCAAATAAGATTGGCCTAAACTGTCCTTACAGAGTTTTCAAATGGCGTTAATGTTTTTGTTTCTGAAGCTTCTATATTGTCATAGTGGCTATAATAAGTAATCTCAACCACTTACTCTCTCTTTCAAGCACTGGATTGTGGATTGGGACTATACTGCAAAGCATGCTGGTCATAACCGGTATCTCACTTAAAGACCAGCAACGAAGAAACTTAATTTGTGCCTAACCTAGGAAGCCTGTTCGGCATTGCCAACTTGAAGACAGACTTACCATAAAGCACATTCAGAGGGAGTAATCACAGGGAGACAGACAAAAACAGCAAAAGCAAGAGTTGAGATTACATGACTTCATTTGAGAAAAAGGTCAAAAAACCAAATCTATTGTATAATGACTGACCTAAAAACCATGAAATCATATTTGTGCACACAGTTTATATGATGCTAACCACTAGCTACCTTTCTCTAAGGCACTTAACTTGTGCCTAACCCTGAAAGCCTGCAAGTTTCAGATTTTATCACAACTTTCCAAAATGCATCAATGAAATCTTTTAAAATTTAAATGCTGTGGCTACTCAAAGATGAAAATGATTACTTTTCGCTACATTAAGTAACCCGAGGCCAATTAAGGCTCATGTGCACAAAAGCTATTACTGGTTAAGAAATATGTTTTTGTTTAAAAATAATTGGCCTAAACAGTCCTTTACATGCAATGCTTTCCATGCAAGATTATTTTGTCAAAATCACTTGCTTTTAATATCAACTTTATAACTGATGAAAAAATTATGTTAAAAGTCATCTATCAGAACAATACTATATATGAACCTATACATATTTGAGAAATTTATTGTCAAAACTGGTTGGCCTGAAAAGTCTTTAGGTCAGTCCTTTAACTAAAACAAACTCACAACTTAACAGAAAGTTGATTAAATATAAATGGCCACAATAGACCTTCAACATCATTTATCTTCACAGAAGGTTTTGTCTTGACAGAAAATTTTGTCAAAAATGATTGGCCAAAACAGTCCTCTAAATGATCCAACGGCCTCTTGAGAAGCTTTGTCAAATAAGATTGGCCTAAACTGTCCTTACAGAGTTTTCAAATGGCATTAATGTTTTTGTTTCTGAAGCTACTACATTGTCATAATGGCTATAATAAGTAATCTCAACCACTTACTCTCTCTTTCAAGCACTGGATTGTGGATTGGGACTATACTGCAAAGCATGCTGGTCATAACCGGTATCTCACTTAAAGACCAGCAACGAAGAAACTTAATTTGTGCCTAACCTAGGAAGCCTGTTCGGCATTGCCAACTTGAAGACAGACTTACCATAAAGCACATTCAGAGGGAGTAATCACAGGGAGACAGACAAAAACAGCAAAAGCAAGAGTTGAGATTACATGACTTCATTTGAGAAAAAGGTCAAAAAACCAAATCTATTGTATAATGACTGACCTAAAAACCATGAAATCATATTTGTGCACACAGTTTATATGATGCTAACCACTAGCTACCTTTCTCTAAGGCACTTAACTTGTGCCTAACCCTGAAAGCCTGCAAGTTTCAGATTTTATCACAACTTTCCAAAATGCATCAATGAAATCTTTTAAAATTTAAATGCTGTGGCTACTCAAAGATGAAAATGATTACTTTTCGCTACATTAAGTAACCCGAGGCCAATTAAGGCTCATGTGCACAAAAGCTATTACTGGTTAAGAAATATGTTTTTGTTTAAAAATAATTGGCCTAAGCAGTCCTTTACATGCAATGCTTTCCATGCAAGATTATTTTGTCAAAATCACTTGCTTTTAATATCAACTTTATAACTGATGAAAAAATTATGTTAAAAGTCATCTATTAGAACAATACTATATATGAACCTATACATATTTGAGAAATTTATTGTCAAAACTGGTTGGCCTGAAAAGTCTTTAGGTCAGTCCTTTAACTAAAACAAACTCACAACTTAACAGAAAGTTGATTAAATATAAATGGCCACAATAGACCTTCAACATCATTTATCTTCACAGAAGGTTTTGTCTTGACAGAAAATTTTGTCAAAAATGATTGGCCAAAACAGTCCTCTAAATGATCCAACGGCCTCTTGAGAAGCTTTGTCAAATAAGATTGGCCTAAACTGTCCTTACAGAGTTTTCAAATGGCATTAATGTTTTTGTTTCTGAAGCTACTACATTGTCATAATGGCTATAATAAGTAATCTCAACCACTTACTCTCTCTTTCAAGCACTGGATTGTGGATTGGGACTATACTGCAAAGCATGCTGGTCATAACCGGTATCTCACTTAAAGACCAGCAACGAAGAAACTTAATTTGTGCCTAACCTAGGAAGCCTGTTCGGCATTGCCAACTTGAAGACAGACTTACCATAAAGCACATTCAGAGGGAGTAATCACAGGGAGACAGACAAAAACAGCAAAAGCAAGAGTTGAGATTACATGACTTCATTTGAGAAAAAGGTCAAAAAACCAAATCTATTGTATAATGACTGACCTAAAAACCATGAAATCATATTTGTGCACACAGTTTATATGATGCTAACCACTAGCTACCTTTCTCTAAGGCACTTAACTTGTGCCTAACCCTGAAAGCCTGCAAGTTTCAGATTTTATCACAACTTTCCAAAATGCATCAATGAAATCTTTTAAAATTTAAATGCTGTGGCTACTCAAAGATGAAAATGATTACTTTTCGCTACATTAAGTAACCCGAGGCCAATTAAGGCTCATGTGCACAAAAGCTATTACTGGTTAAGAAATATGTTTTTGTTTAAAAATAATTGGCCTAAACAGTCCTTTACATGCAATGCTTTCCATGCAAGATTATTTTGTCAAAATCACTTGCTTTTAATATCAACTTTATAACTGATGAAAAAATTATGTTAAAAGTCATCTATCAGAACAATACTATATATGAACCTATACATATTTGAGAAATTTATTGTCAAAACTGGTTGGCCTGAAAAGTCTTTAGGTCAGTCCTTTAACTAAAACAACTCACAACTTAACAGAAAGTTGATTAAATATAAATGGCCACAATAGACCTTCAACATCATTTATCTTCACAGAAGGTTTTGTCTTGACAGAAAATTTTGTCAAAAATGATTGGCCAAAACAGTCCTCTAAATGATCCCACGGCCTCTTGAGAAGCTTTGTCAAATAAGATTGGCCTAAACTGTCCTTACAGAGTTTTCAAATGGCATTAATGTTTTTGTTTCTGAAGCTACTATATTGTCATAATGGCTATAATAAGTAATCTCAACCACTTACTCTCTCTTTCAAGCACTGGATTGTGGATTGGGACTATACTGCAAAGCATGCTGGTCATAACCGGTATCTCACTTAAAGACCAGCAACGAAGAAACTTAATTTGTGCCTAAACAAGGAAGCCTGTTCATTGCAAACTTGAAGACAGACTTACCATAAAGCACATTCAGAGGGAGTAATCACAGGTAGACAGAAAAGCAGAAAATGAAATTTCTTTATAATGATAAGTAACCAAAGGTCAATTAAGGCTCAGGTGCGCAAAAGCCATTACTGGTCACATAGTATGTTTTCGTTATAAACATGTGGCCTTAAATCAATAATTATCTCAAGAAGACATTTTGTTACTCTAGTATGGAAAATTTGGAACCAAATACCTGTTGATACAAGACTTTTATCAAATGTCAATGCGTTTAAATATAGCTTAAAAACATTTCTGCTTAAGACTGACAAAATGTAAATACTTTTTTGCAACCTACTTTATATAAGTGAAATATGATCTTTTATGTCTGTTATCGTTTCTATATCTTAATGTTATATGTATACTAGTATGCATATTACGATAGTCTTATTCATATTGAGTTTTTTATTTTTGTTTGAATGTTTTAAATTTTTTTTAAGAAGGCCTCATTGTAAATAAGATTTACCACCGATAAATGTACTGTACTTAAAGGTCCAATACTAAGGAAAGAGAAAATTCAAATATACTAAAAAAAAACACATAATTCAGTTATTTTTAATTAAAATGAAAGTTGGTATGTAGAAATTCTAAATAAATCACAGTACATGTACAATTATTTTTCTATGCATTATGAAGAAAGTTAAAAAGACCTGGGTGGTCATTTTGTCGATTCACTGAGATTTCAACATAATACACATAATTTTCTTTGTGTTCCAAACACTTTCTGTAAATTGTAACCTGCCAATCTTCATTATTTAGTGTCTTGCATAAGGTAATGTACTTGCCATTCAAATAACTGTCACTTAATTTTCGCTTAGTAGTGGACCTTTAATATATGTGTTGTCTTAATCAGACACCTTCTGAAAACAAAGAGATTATTATTATTATTATTATTATTATTATTATTATAATCAGTCCTTAACACGAAATCTCTTACATGCGAGATGTTTCTGTCAAAAGCACTTGCCTTTAATATCAACCTTATACTTTATGAGAAGTTTTTTGTCAAAAATCGTTGACCAAAGCAATTCTTAAAATGAACCCACTACTCTGTGAGAAATGGTTGGCCTCAAAAGTTTTTAGGTCACTCCAAAACAATTGAAATTTGATCAAAATGAGTCTTGTGGTTTAGGAGGATAAGTGTGTGAAGCCAAATATTTACGGACGGACGCACGTTTGAATGCATGCATGGCACCGGACGCAAGACAATATTTGACATCAATAGGTCAGGCTACTTCATTCTCAGGTGAGCTAATAAACATCACAGACTTTCACATCCGTGCTATTCGATCTATTTCTAATGGAATTCAAAATAGTCTTCTTCTTTTCTTTAGTACCTTAATAGATATTAAGATCATGTCCTGTCGCACGGTCAAGTTCATGAACCTTCAGAGAATAGTTATGTGGAGCAAGAACTTAATTAGCTAAAACAGGAATTGTATCAGGCAAACAGCAGGACTGAAAACCTGGAGGAAAGTTATACTTTAAAGTTCTTATTATTTTGCTTCTTGAAGAGAGTATAGACAACGAAAATATACCACAACAATCAAAAGATCCCTTTCTATTCTCTACTTTGATTATTTTCACCTTACCGTTTAGAGGCTGACGTTGTAGGAAAATATGACAAAGTAATGGAGCTTTTGAAAAAAAATCACATGGACGCTCAATGTATTGAAGAATACAATTGAAATTTGATCAAAATCGGCCAAGTGGTTTAGGAGAATAAGTCTAGGGTCATGATTTGAACGAGATTGGTAGAGGTCCACTAGGCAATGCCACATGCTAAATATATATGTCGTCTGTTGACAATCGTCTCAAATAGCACCGTCATACTGTTGCTAGGTAGGCAAATGAATATTTCATACCTGTATTACTATTAGATTCGATGCAAAGTCAATCCGTTTTCTTTCTCGACAAGTGTAGATCATGATCAGCTTCAAAATCTGTGTCGCCAGGGGGAAGTCGGCTGATTCAGTGCAATATATCTCTTGTACTTTTCATTCCAATATTCTGTACCTGTAAACTTGTATTCTTGTTATAACACCCCATCTTTTCTTTTTAAAATTAGTTAAATTGATTTTTCTTGTCATAAATACTAAATAAAATTAGAAGTGAACAATAATTTTAAAGAAATGTCAATTACACATATATTTATAGGCAAACTTATATATATATATCATTGACTTGAAATACAAATATTTACAAACAATCTGATTAAAATATGTTTAAATAGTCGAACCTGCAGAATGTATAAAGTTAGTCATTGTCCTTACCTTGCTAACGACGGATGAGTTAACCTTCACGACATGTGCAGATCATGATCAATATAAACATCTGTGTCATCAGCGGCCAGTTAGCTGAATCAGCATAATCATTTTGCTCATGTACCGTCTGTACCCATGTGTTGCACGGCTGATTTAACTGAAGTTGTAGAATTATGACTGACACTAGTTTCTCTCAAACTAAACTCTAGCTGTTTAGTACTACATTTTGAGCACTTTACTATTGCAAGCTCATTTACTGATTTGCAATCTGAAACACAAGTTTGCGCGAATTGCAAATCAGGTTTGATTTCCTTTGACATTGACCTCCCCATTTTAACGTCTTGGATTTTAGCAGTTTAAACTCTATTAATAGAGCATTTGAAAGCCCACTTAGTAGTTCAACAGAATTTTACAAAATAAATGAGTTAACATTGTTACGTCTTAGAGTGAACATTTCAGTATATCACTTGGAGTTGAACATTTCACTATTGCTTACCTAAACTTGATTTACACATGTCAACCCAACCGTCCCATCAGTACTTTCAGTGCTTTGATTTATCTTAATTTTCACCTTCTACTACACTCCTACAGCACAAAGCGTCTGTCCGGACAGACAGATGGATGGACAGTAACCGAGCAAATCTTCAGTTCCCTAAAACAGTCTACAACCGATTTGGGGACATCAAATATTCCGCATATTTTAGCTAAGATATTTCATATCAATGCTTGATATTAGTTACAAAATTACCAGTGTTCCCGGATTTGTATTCGGTTTTTTGTACCTTTTTTTCGAATAGAGCGCCCCAGTAACCCGATTCAACAAAGAAATTTCATTCGTTTATACAAATACGCGGCAAAGAATTAATTATAGAATACTAGTAACAAAGATTCATACTGCAATTCAGGATGCAGTACTTAGCCCTGGGATGTCTGTCTGTCTTTTTGTCCGCACATGTTGGGCGAAGAGTTAAATGAAAAGTTTAAAATTTAATTACATTTCTGCTGATATTGAAGAGACATTTTCTTTCAATAAACCTTCATTGTTTTTAATGACGATAGCACATAAGGCAAAATAAAATGTTGAAGGACTGAAGTTCATACACGTCAGGGTACACTACGGCCTGACAAACGGACGGATAAGACAACAGACAGGGTAGGACAACAGCCAGTTGGTGGGACAAATAGACGGACAGAATAGATGTAACATGCAGTATATTGCACATGTGTTAGATGTTATAGGCAGTTAAGGTTCCTCATTTCTATCTGCGGACATTTTTAACATAGGGATCATGGTTCTTTATACATTCTAATAAAGCAAACACAGGAGGCTGTATTCGATTTTGCATATGCTTTGCATCGAATACAGATCCGCTATACCAAGGGAGCTGTATTCGTTAATGTGCATCGAATACAGCTCCCCGGGGAGCTGTATTCGAAAGGAGCTGTATCCGGTGTTACAGAGCGTTATCAAGGAAAGGTTTACGGACAGACGGACAAACCACCATGGCATAAGCTCCGCTGGATCTTGTCCAGTAGAGCTAAAAAATAAAAGTTTGACAGTAACACTTATAATATAAGAAATTAAAATATATGGAACAACTTTCATTCAAATACGATCATAGTAACACTGGGTCTTACATATTAGGCTTCATACACTTTCATAAAAGCTACGGTAACATTGGTTGATATATTTTAGTTAGAACTTTCAAACAAGTATGATGGTAACATTAAAGAGCAACTTTCATGAGAGTATAATGATGACATTGTTTGATTTATTTCACATACTGTCATAAAAGTATGATAATCAGGTAACAATAATTCCTATATTTTAAGAATAACTTGTATTATCTGATTATAACTCAGTCTAATAAATATATGGAAGTGTGTGTTACACGAGTGGGC
>JAFMSR010000006.1:26616568-26671568 GCA_022818135.1 Saxidomus purpurata
GTTTGCGTAGAAAATAACGCTTTGCATTTATTCACGCTTTGTAATATCTGGTCATGTTAGAATTGAAATAACATCCTTTTCAGCATTGTTATTGTCTAATAAACAATTATTTGTCGTTCTGATGCGCAGTTATAAACCACTCAGGCCTCCGGCCTTCGTGGCTAATAACTGCATATCAGTACTCCAAATCACTGTTTATTAAACGATGAACACCGCTGGAACAGATGTTATTTCATAAATAAAAAACACTAGTTTTCAGCAATAGCTTTTTGCAACTTGCATTTTTTAAATACATGCCTTGAAAAATCATCGGGACCACCAGACAAAACTATCCACTTTGCACCAGCATGTTATTAGTCTGGGGAGGGAATTGAACCCTCTTACATGATTTTTGTCGGCACAGTTTTAATATGCAACTTTACGACATATTTGCCATTTTGCCAAGAAGTGCAGATGAAATTATATAATTTATCCACGTTACTTACATGTCTCTCGCCAATGCATAATACTTTTAAAGTGAAATAAGGTTATTACAAAAAACGCTGTTAAATCAAATGGATCCCATTTTTTAAAGTTTATTTACAAAAGGCCAAAAGTCCAACATAATAAGGGCTGCATCATCAGTTTTCAGGAACAATAGTTTTTGTTTTTTCCTTTATTTCAGTAATGTATAGGCTGGCAGTTTACCATATCAAAGTACCAGTAATTGACCCCTTACACTCCGTAAAAAAAGCCAACTTTCTCACATAAAGAAATTGGTTGGTAGTGTGGCTCAAACCCATGACCCTCAATCAGTCGGTCTGTAATTCAATGGTTAAAGTCGCTTACTAATAATAAAAATCTCCCACTGATTTGAGGGTCGTTGGTTCGAGCCGCACTACCAACCTAGTTTTACCATAAAGAAACAAAAAATTAGCATATCATCCTTCAAATATTGGTAATGTACATGAAAACTTACTTTTCTCATGTGCTTAAATAAGAAAACTGTTTGCATATCACAAGGCTTTCATAAAATGAACCTAGCAAAAAATAAATTTTATTGCGCATACATTCAACTCTCAAAATAACAATGTTACAAAAAAAGTTAAATATTATAAAAAAATCACTTCTCAGTTCAGTCGTCCTTAACCATTATACCAGAGCCATAACTCTTAAGTCACTTTTGTGTTTCTCTCGTTATCAATCTCATTTAGGATATTATGCTGACAAATATTGTTACAAAGTTTGTTGGAGACAAGAGCCAAACAGTTTCAGTTAGAAGGCTGACAGTGCTTATTTGGCCAAAATTCAACTACTATAACTCTGGTGTTACTGTTGTTTTGGGCTGGACATTGCCTACAGATATTGGGACAAAGTTTGGTGAGATTGTATCAAAACTATTTATGCTAAAATGTATTGTCCAGCCCAGTGCCTGATCACATGGCACGTCCAATCAAGACAGGCATATAAAAATCTTTGTTCTCTGAAGAAATCCCACTTTACACTGTCAATATTGCACCAAAACTTGCTTCTGCTTTATATATTGGTAGAATACAGGTTTTTCACACACTTCTGCGTATGCGGGATTTCAATGAATACCGATCCTACTTTCATCTGAGGCGGCACTTACATGGCCATTGTTTAGGCGATATATATTTGGCCGTATCACGACCCTTTTGTCATAAGCAATGCAATTTGAAAGTTTGATGAAGAAATCTTAAGAAATGGCAAAGTTATAGCCAACGTTAAGTTTTCGTGACAAAATCTAAGTACAAAAAGGGGCATAACTCTGTCAAATATGACCTTGACCTACAAAATTTGGCGGCATCATCACCCTTATGTCATAAGCAATACAATTTGAAAGTTTGATGAAGAAATCTTAAGAAATGGCAAAGTTATAGCCAACGTTATAATATTATGATGTTGTGTTTAAGATATTCTACTGAAATTGTTTCATTGGAATAGTTTAAATACATTGTAAGATAAAATATTGATATTTATTTTTTTACAGATCTATATGTAGAAAGAAAACGACCGTGTCGCGTTTTTCATTTTTGTTTGTTTGTATCTTCATATGAATACTGCTATCATTATTTTGTACTTTGAAGACAATATAAAGCTTAGATGGCCACAGGCAAATTGTGTCTATAACTGTTCAATGAAAGTCAAACGATTCGAAGATTCCTTTACTAAGTCATTCTTAGATGGCCACAGGCAAATTGTGTCTATAACTGTTCAATGAAAGTCAAACGATTCGAAGATTCCTTCACTTAGTCATTCTTAGATGGCCACAGGCAAATTGTGTCTAGAACTGTTCAAGTCAAACGATTCGAAGATTCCTTTACTAAGTCATTCTTAGATGGCCACAGGCAAATTGTGTCTATCACTGTTCAATGAAAAACAAACGACAATAGTCTGAGAGTAAAGCGTCTACCATGGAATATATAGTAATAACCTTTCATTTCTCATCCTATATTTTGTTAAGTCGGACATTTAACGATGGCCACAATTAGATAAGATATCTACATGTTCACAGTTACCAGTATGATGGTTTTCCAAAAGATTCTTCCTTTACTTAGTCATTCTTAGATGGCCACAGGCAAATAGTGTCTATAACTGTTCAATGAAAGTCCAGCGACAATATTCTGAAAGAAAAGCGTCTACCATGGAATATTATTAGTTTCTTCCATGAGCATGCGGTTCAGATCGAAATATCCGTCACCGAGGGTAACTGTTTTGGCGGGAACGAGGCTCTGCCGAGTTCCCGCGAAACAGTTTCCCGAGGTGACGGATATTTCCATCTGAACCAAATAACTCATGGTAGAAACTTTTCTTCGGCATACCATCTTGCACTTAAAAATAGATTTTTAAATGCAAACTTATCGAAATGATGCATTTTAATATAAAAACAAACGTTTTTCAGATGCTGTGTTCGGGAAAGTGACGTCAGATTGTTTATAACGTTACGTCATAAGTAATCACGAAAGTCATATTACATGGGGGGATGTAATATGGGATTTTCCAGCACTGGTGAAAACTGCGGATACCCCGATCCGGTATGCAAGAAATAGTAATTACCTTTCATTTCTCATCCTATATATTGTTAAGGCGGAAATTTAACGATGGCCACAGTTAGATAAGATTTCTACATGTTCACAGTTACCAGTATGATGGTTTTCCAATAGTGTCTATCACTATTCAATTAAAGTCAAACGATTCGAAGATTCCTTTACTAAGTCATTCTTAGATGGCCACAAGCAAATTGTGTCCATCACTGTTCAATGAAAGACAAACGGTAATATTCTGAAAGAAAAGCGTCTACCATGGAATATTTAGTAATTACCTTTCATTTCTCATCCTATATTTTGTTAAGTTGGACATTTAACGATGGCCACAGTTAGATAAGATATCTACATGTTCACAGTAACCAGTATGATGGTTTTCCAAAAGATTCTTCCTTCACTTAGTCATTCTTGGATGGCCACAGGCAAATTGTGTCTATCACTATTCAATTAAAGTCAAACGATTCGAAGATTCCTTTACTAAGTCATTCTTAGATGGCCACAGGCAAATTGTGTCTATCACTGTTCACTGTTCACTGTTCAGTGAAAGACAAATGACAATATTATGAAGGTAAAGGGACTACCATGGAATAATTAGTAATTACCTTTCATTTCTCATCCCTTTTCTTCTTAGGTCGGCCATTTAGCGATGGCCACGGGTAGTTAAGATATCTACATGTTCACTGTTACCAGTATGATGGTTTTCCAAAAGATTCTTCCTTTACTTAGTCATTCTTAGATGGCCACAGGCAAATTGTGTCTATAACTGTGGAATATTTAATATTTAAAGAATCTTTTATTCTTTATCTTTTTTACAAAATGGCTCTATTAAGTAATGGCAAGCATCAAATTCCTGTGGCCATCAGTGTCCTTTTATTCATTATTCATTATATGTTTGGCTCTATTGAACAAAAGCATGCATGAAATCTGTGTGGCCATCTGTGGCCTATCGTTAAATGTTATTCTGGTTTCTACTTCTAACCCGACACTTATATAATTCGGTATAACTTAATTATTTGTATGCAGATTTCGTTTAAATTTAGAATATAATTAATTCAACACATAATACATACTTCTGCGAAATTTAATCTTAATTGATTAACAAATAGATATAAAACTTAACAAATAAAAAACATTGGTGTAAAATCCGAATTCACAAAATGGCATAATGTGAAATCCCAACAAAGGAAAGTCACCGATTCATAATAAAATCCGTACATCGGAGTAAAGAAACGAAATACAGTGCAATTGTATTTTACAGATTAGTTTCCACGTTAGTTACGATTTATAGTGAACAGCTTGATTCTGCATATGTTTGCAAAATTTTTGCTAAATAAATATAATACATTTATATACGTTACTGTCTGAGTGATTAGCCGGCAAGCAACATGTCAATTGCGCGACCACGCACTTGATTATTCATTCGAAGTGACTAATTTTTAAAATCAAAATTCTGTTTTTACGGTTTGAATTGCGTTATAGAATAATAAAATGAAAATGAAAATCGATATTTTACGCTCACCTACATTTCCTCGTGCAAAATGGTGAAATCGTACTTGTCACACGTGCATAAGTAACCGATCGTCACAGTTGAAAGGTTTTATAATTTTTATACAGATAATGTTGCCAAACAATATAATATTCAATTTGAAATAAATATCTTGAACCGTATTCGAGAAAATCGAATTTGAAAAGTGTCGGGTTAGAAGTGGCTCCAAGTGTACAGTCAGAATTATTGTAAATGGTAGGCGAGAGATGGCCACAGGAAATCGATGCATGTTTTTGTTATATATAGTCGGAATTACATCTATTGTATATGATAGTTCACAGATGGCCACAAGGAATTGATGCATGTCTTTGTTCTATATAGTCAGAATTATTGTATATGATAATCCATGCATGTCTATAGGAAATTGAAGCATGTCTTTGCTCAAGAGAGCCATAATAACGTCATACGATAATCCATCTGGCCATAATTCATATATAATTGTTTATTGTGTGTTTTAATTATGTGTTGCCATGCAAATTTACTTCTTACGCAGAAATATATATATAGGGCCTACAGTATCTATTTACTAACCTAATTAATTTGGCGTTTCCGTGTGACCCCTTTCATAGATCTGATATTTTATAACTGTCACACCTCTACAAGGCTAGCAACTGTAAAATGTCAACCTGTAAAATCGGTTTTCCTTCGAAGTGGAAATAGTGAGACTATCTATCTACAATTCCGTTCAGTAACTTCTCTCGTAGGTCCGCACTATGCCTTCCGCGGACCGCATATTAATTGACGAGGTTAAGTACCACTAATTTTATTTTTGTATGCCGCAGCAGTTTTTTTTTTCGGATGGCCAAAAGGAATATTCATTATGGCGGAACCACAACCGAAAAAACTTAAAACTGAGAATGATGAGCTTCAGTTCTTTAGGAACTACTTGTCTGAGGAAACAAATGAGATGACAATATCACATTTGAGAGGTGCATCACTGGGCTTTGAATCTGGCTATTCACACTTTAATATGGCTCTTCTCCGTGTAAAGAATGCAAACGCAAACTCGTTTGCAAGGTTTTCAAAAGCCACAATTGATACTGAAGCATATCGAACTGCGTCATTACGTTTATTTTACATGCGTGGTTATTGTACACTGAGAGATTTTGTTGACAAGAGACCGAAAGTACCGGAGAATTTGGATGAACGCCGAGCACTTGAGGATTTGCTTCTGTTCCTAGCTAATATTGAAAACAGTATACGTCATTTTTTTAACTATACTGGTATAGTAGTTTCTGCTCACATCGCAGTAATCTCCCTTTTCTATTTTTCTTTGTCGAGTGTAAGCAGACTGACTGCACTGACACCTATATGTCAACAGGATGTTATTACTAATAATACAGTATTGGGTCACGTGGCATTAAATAAGGGGTAACCAGTCAACTCGTACCTAAGTCAACTTGTACCTTAGTCATCTCGTACCTGAATTGGTCAACTCGTACCTGATTTTGTTTTCGAAAAAGTCAAGTCGCGCAAGTTTGGGTAAAGCCGACACATGTCCATCTTCGACACCTTATTTGGATTTCCTTTCATTTTATAATTATTTTAATTACTAACTTCTAATTTGACTTTGATTGATGACCTTGTATATACGTATGATGTCACAACTTGCTCTGTGTCATCCAGGATCATTTTCTTTTCATTTTGTTTTGTTTACATTAATGCTACTGTCATGACTGTAGACTCGAAATTTCATTTGAACGGCCAATACAGGATTTTGTAAAGATGGGTTAAATTTAAAATATGTATCGATTTTATCTAACTTCTTTATTTATTTTGAAAACGAAAACAACTTTAAAAGTGTTTTAATATGCTCTAACCTTTAACGTGCACCAAGAATGGATGTTTGACCTTACTATTCGGCGTGTCGAAATAACCCGAAAAAGTATTTTTTTCCGTCCAAATTCGACATCTATATGACCATTATGAGAACATGTATATTATGCGGGCTTATTTAAAATGTGTTTGAGCAAGTTTGGCAGAAGAAAAGTGTAAATATATGTGAATTCACTGTTTAAACAATTTTCCCACTATTTTTAGTATGAAGCAGATGCTGTTTGTTTGAAGTATTCGGCAATCTGACGTATATTCAACTGCGGGCCTCATAAAAAGGCCGGAAGCTGAAAGGCGTCGAATACAAGGGAATTGTGCAGTAAACCCTAAGATCATAATTATAAGTGACTGAACATTCCTGATTTTAACTCTTTTTGTCTTCTGAAAAATACATTTTAACATGTAGCATTTTTAGAAGGCCCGCACCAGGCCCTCAGAATGAACTTGTCAAAAAGTGGAACGAATTTTGTAATATATTTAAAGCTACTTTATCCGTATATCTGCATATTTCACATTTTTAGTAATGGCAAAAATAAATAGAACATAGGTGGATGCAAGAGCTTTTCTATCGCTGACCAGGGATTTCTGGGATTACCACCCTGTCGGTATGTCCGATGTCATTGTGATTTCAAGAAAGTAGCCTACCATATATTTTGGAAATTCTTCAGGTTTCGGATTCCCTGAACAGACTTATTGGAACTTCATAAAAATGTTATGTACAGTTTAAAAATAATTAAATGAATGAAAACAATAAATTGGTATCATTGACAGGTCATTTTTCATTTCATTTAAAAATGAAGGCTAATGTCTAGGCAGATTGGAGCTATTCTTCATCCAAATTAGAGGCCGCTGTAGAGATGGTCAAAACATGATTACTGTTGTAACTAATAGCCATCCTCGGTAACCCAGGCTATCCATTATCCACTGAATGCGGTATAATACCGTATATAATATATTACAGAAGAGAAGCGGCAGGAATTAACAGTGGGTTCCGACGATGCAATTTGTAGCATGTTAATGAAAAATATGGTTCTAAATAAAACGTCACGGACCTATATACACATGGATTGGCAACTCCCGTATCTTCTATACAAGTTCAACCTTTTTTATCGCGTATGGCGAGATTTTAGCATCGATGGACAATATCTGAGGTTTGCCGAAATCGGAAACTCCCAGCGTCCACCTGTCCTCCATCTTGAAAAATAATCAAATTCAATCGTGTCTTCTTAAATATTTATGGCTCAATAGTTTTGTTTTTTTCTTTAAGTAACATCAGTCTCATTCCAACCTGTATCTGTTTTTCGTAATGCGTACAGTAACTTTTATCGATTTTGTATGTTGAAAACTTTGTCAGCGTGATGTAGAATGAAGCTCCTCGCCGTCCTCCATCTTGGAACTTATCGGGGGAAAACGTAAACAATAAATGAAATTGAATCGTGTCTACTTCAATATGTATGGCTCAATAGTTTGTATTTTTCTTTGTTTATGCAACTTTTGTCTTATTCCAAGCTAATCTTTTTTGTAAGGCGTAACTGTTATCTATTTTGTTTGTTGAAAATTTTGTAAAGTCTGGCGGCACCTGCCGAATATCACAAATCGGAAAATTTCCGAAAAACACTGAGCGCGCGCAAAGCATGATGGGTAACATTTACTACGATATCGCATTATCGATTTTCGGAAGTTGCCAATCCATGTGTATATAGGTCCGTGAAAACGTGTAACATTTTGTTCAAGTTCAGTCAGTAGACTCGTATTAGATACAAGTCATATAATCAACAGGCAGTAATGTGTATACAAATCTTGAAAAATGCGTCATATTACTTTTCTTTAGTGTATGTTGGATCTTTTTTTCTAAAACTCAGTTATGATGTCGAAGTTGGACGAAAGGTGTCGACTTTATACGACAAAACCGAAAATATTCCTGTATAAATTTTAGTGCCGAAATACATTTGAACTAGCATGTAGTAACTCTGATTGTGTTCTTAAAAAGCTGTTTTTAGATCCAGTTCTGTTGGTTGTCGGGTAAACTCGACATATAAATGAATAACCCAAAATACTTCTAAAAGTGTCGACATTACCCGAACTTACTCTCGTACCTTTTTTATTTTTTAACATTTTTTATTGAGTATCTTTGAGATAATAATATTTTTTATCAATCAGCATTAAATCACGGTGGGGAATCACATGATCAAAATAACCTCTAAACAAAAGTACATCTATGAAAAATGTTAGAAATAATGAAAGCCGTTTTAATAGTTGTAAATTATAAATGTAGTCTATCTTATGGTAACATAAGAGTATTATATCACTACACAGGTCTCAATCACAGTCACCTTTTAATTGTGTTGAACACTTAAAAAATAGATTATGTCAGTTTCTCGAAGTGTTCAGCACAGTCGGAAGGTGACTATGATTGAGACCTGTGTAGTTCTATAATACTTTTATATTGCCATAAGATAGGCTACATTTTACATTTACAGCTAAACTGCTTTTATTATTTTCTAACTTTTTTCTGAGATCTACTTTTTTTTAGAGATTATTTTGATCACGTGATTCCCCACCGTGATTAAATGTTTGCATTGAAATACGTTATTTTGCTCTTATTTTGCAAAATTGTATCAGAAAGTGGTAGAAGTGAAGAGAATGTTTTGAAAAAAAGTCAACTCTTACCCTACGTAATCATTCATTTAAAGTGTTACTAAAATAATGAATTACGGGACTTTCGAAAATTGTATTATTTTCATCATGTAAATGACAAAAATATGTTTATTTCAGTTCAACTTAGGTTCTTTAGGACAAAATAGGCCCTCGAACATCGAATTTAGGTTTGTACACACGCTCATAAAATTAGTTAATTTGCTTCCTGTTTTAGTTGTGTACCGATTTATATACAAAAATTTGTCTGTGTGAATTTATTTATCAAGGCGATGGAATTTCAGATCAAGTGACAGTAACAATTAACTGAACTTATCGAAGAACAATTTTGTTAATTTAAACTGTTTAATATCTGAAAATTATACAATATTGAGCACTATAACACAGATTTCAATAAAATAATGATATATTCCATAATGGCCCAACCTTTGATTACATATCAACTCCTGGTACCTTTTGTTCCTGGTTGAAAATATAAGTTTTGAAACAAAAGGTAGGGGAAATGTAAGTTTTGAAACAAAAAGTACGAGTTGACTACAAAAGGTACGAGTTGAGTTTTTGAACCGTGTAAGTTGACCAATTCGGGTACGAGATGACTAAGGTACCAGTTGACTTAGGTACGAGTTGACTCGGAAGCAAATAAGGCAGTGTCTAGCGAACCGGAACCGTTGCCCTAGACAGCACCCTTAGCGAACCCGAATCGGCAGGGGCGTAGCTTGGATGGAACTAATGTGTAGGCCGAATTTTAGGGGGGTCTGAGGGCATGCTCCCACAGAAATTTTTTTGACCCTAGAATGTCAGAGATGCGTTTTGGCGTATATTTGGTACAAATAAGAATGTTTCATAGACCATTATATATTTTGCCATTTTACTTAGATTTAAGTCTCGTGACTGGAATAAATTTGACAGCAACTGCATGAACGTTGATTTTATATTGTTAATTAATACACTATTTGCTGACTATTTTCCACTTGAGGTTTGTTTTCTGCATTAACATAATTATATTGTTGAATTAAATATATGCTATGCCGTTATGTTAAACAATATGCTTTAACCCTCGAGTATTTTGTATACCTTATAAATGTTTTTGAAATTCATAAACTATCAGTGATTATTGGGAATAAAAGACAAGAGGAAAAACTAGCGACATCAACTTTCAACATCTAGCGAACCGGAATTATTTTCCTGCATATGGCCTAGAGCAAATAAGGGTAATTTATAGTGAAGCCAACATTGTACATATTAATATGAAAGAACTATCTTTGCACACATATAAATTTAAAGTTGACTTTTATGATAAGGCTGTCTGAAACTGTGTATCAAATTTCAGACTTGTAAATTGGTTGATCGGTTTAATAAATGAAGATATTAAAATTTGAAGTTGCAGAATTTCATGAAAAACAGCTGTTTTTGTGTGACATGCATTTTTTAAAAGGTGTATTTAACTGAAGAAAACATTTTATATTTATCCCCCTGCCGAAGGCGAAGGGGATATTAGAAATGGTCTTCGTCCGTGCGTCCGTCCCAATTTTATCCGGAGCATAACCCCAAAAGTACTTGAGCGATTTTCTTCAAACTTCATACACTGACAGAGCACATTGGGAGGAAGTGCAGTGTGTAAGAACAATAACTCTACCTTGCCTACTTTTAGAGTTATTCCCCTTTATCAGATTTACTTGAAAAACTTTGTCCGGAGCATAACTCCAAAAGTACTTGAGCGATTTTCTTCAACCTTAATACACTGACATAGCACATTGGTAGGAAGTGCAGTGTGCAAGAAAAATAACTCTACCTTGCCTACTTTTAGAGTTATTCCCCTTTATCAGATTTACTTGTCCGAAGCATAACTCCAATAGTACTTGAGGGATTTTCTTCAAACTTAATACACTGACATAGCACATTGGTAGGAAATGCAGTGTGCAAGAACAATAACTCTACCTTGCCTACTTTTAGAGTTATTCTCCTTTATCAGATTTACTTTAAAAGTTTTGTCCAGAGCATAACTCCAAAAGTACTTGAGGGATTTTCTTCAAACTTAATACACTGACATAGCACATTGGTAGGAAGTGCAGTGTGCAAGAACAATAACTCTACCTTGCCTACTTTTAGAGTTATTCCCCTTTATCAGATTTTCTTGAAAAAAAATTTCTGGAGCATAACTTTAAAAGTACTTGAGTGATTTTCTTCAAACTTAATACACTGACATAGCACATTGGTAGGAAGTGCAGTGTGCAAGAACAATAACTCTACCTTTCCTACTTTTAGTCAAATACAAAAATATCATACCTATACTGATAATGAACATTAATATAATTTTGCAAACCTTCTCTTCATTGCCTTATTCTTTTTCCACTTACCTGAAAACCTTACCAGCATGACCATAACTATACGGCTTTTTAAGGATTTCCTCTCACCAAGTAAAATGTACGAAAGTACAACCTTCAGGTAACTTCTTCCCGGCGGGGGGATTAACCATGTGTAACATGGCTCTTGTTAACTTTTTTACACATTTTCAATATGAATACAATAAATTGACCATAAACCTACACAATGTAAACCATTAAAATATTTAGGATTAGTCAACAAAATTTATTTGAGCATATTTTGAAAAGTACCCAATTGAAGCCAAACACCTTGATTTATACCTTTATCATATATTTGTGTGCTAAAACAAAATAACTAAAAATTAAACATATAAAAAGGTTCTTTTTAGTAGCAATACTTTGTTCTTTAACATTTACATTTCAGTTTTTACATATATGTGCACGTCACCACACAGCATTCATCCTTTTAAAGCCCGTTTTTGTCCCAACCCTAACAGCTTAACGCTTAGCTTGTTCCTTTGCATGCAGCATGTTGTTCTATTGAGTTTTGCATGCCTAGCTAGTCTCATTATGTTTGTTAACACTTACTGTTTTACACTGATATTTTAGATATGACATGCAGTGTTTAAATTTGCTCATCATAACGCCGTCCTTAAAAGTATGTCCCAACCCTAACGCTTTTTTGTCCCAACCCTAACGGTCTTATTTCAAGTAGACTACTCTAAAAGGGTTCATGTTTAAGTGTTGTAAAGACATCATTCTCAACAACATACACAAGTTTTTCATTTAAAATTCACTTTAATGAATGAACGTGTCAATCTATTTTTTGCATCATAAAAGTTGATTATGCCAGGAAATGAAAAGTAAAGTATATGAAATCACAAAGTTAATGCAAGTTTTTCTTGTTATTACTGTAAATCCGGATAAACCAACTTGGAACTGGTTCAAACATATATTATGATCCATTTATTTCAGTATGTATAGCCTTAAATAAGTCACTATAAACCTTACAATCAGTACTGTTAGGGTCGGGACACTTTTTCTTCTTTGACAGTTGCTGAAGTAATATTGTGTTTTTAGATCCAGAATGGGAAAGATAAAAGTTAAATTTGACTTTTGCAGACTGAGAAAGCCATTAAAAGGAGCTTTAAGTACTGAAAACAAAGTAAATGAAAGCACATCAAAATCTAAAACTTGGGCAGAAAATTCTTGAAAAACTGTGATTAAGTTACAGAAACAGGAGGGCTAGGATGGCCCTACATTGCTCACATGAGACCTATTTGTGACCCAATGTAATTTTTAACTAAATTTCAACCCTAAACTATAATATCATAAATACAAACATTCTGCTTGACCTTGACAAGACATACATTTTAACCAATTTTCTATGTGGCCTATATAGTGTTAACAAGGTATTTCTTTGATTTGACTGAGTGATTTAGTTTTTAACCCCATTTGACCAAGATTTGAACTTTTGACTAGAAATCATTGAGACAGAATTAAAATATTCTAACCAATTTTCATGATGATTATTTCCATGATGATTATGTTGCATATGTCATCTCTATGGCATTTATATAAACAAAGTTTTTCTATGTCATGTAGACTATGTTCTGACCAGCTGACCTAGTTTTTAACCCAAGTTAGCCAGTATTTCAAACTCAACCTAGATTTTATCAAGACAGCCACTCTGACGAATCAAAGTTCCCTTGAAAAATGCAAGGTTTCTCTTTTATTTGACGGGATGAAATAAATTGTTTATGTCAGATGACCTATATTCAAACTCGACCTAGATTTCATTAAAAATCATTCTGACGAAGATTCATGAAGATTAAATGAAAAATGCAACCTCTATTGCATTATAATTAACCCACTAGGTTTTTCTAGATTTGACCTGGTAACCTAGTTTTTAACCCAGATGACCCATATTCAAACTCTACCCAGGTTTTATCAAGGCAGTCATTCTGACCAAATTTCAGGACGATCCAGTGAAATATGCAGCCTTTATTCCATACGCAAGGTTTTGTGTGGATGGAGGACAGACAGACGACGGACACCATTAAATATGTATACACTTAAAGTGCAATAAATATACATGTATAGTGTATATTGTGGAGCTTATAATGTGTTTGAATTCAGTGAGTTAGAGGAGACATTAGTATAGTTTGCAAGCTTTCAGTTCTAATATGTTGAATTTAAAGCAGTAATATGTCCCAACCCTAACGCTCAAATTGGCAATTATCTTCATGCAAAAAACATTGAAAGTAATACTGATTACTGTACTAGTTAGTTTAAATGTTGCGTTGTTACTGTTATAAGTTACGTTGAACTGTTTTTGTACTTGTGACATTATTCTTACAGCAATTGATTATCATTTTAAATTTCTCCTGCGGTGTAAGATTCTCAACAGAGATCATACATGTACATGTATTTGCAAAATTTACTTGAAATAAGATTTTTTAACGTTGTGAACAGTTGACAATATGTTATGAAACAGTATTAGACTTATTCAGTGATTTTTTTTCCGTTTTTTTTTTTACAGCCGAATAGCAAAAGTAAGTTTGTTTGGGAATATGAGTTTTGTTAATATCACATGTACTTTGACTGAGTCAAGGTTCATCTTGAAGAAAATATATAACTTATTTTTCCAAAGCATTTTTTGCTTTAATTTTGTTTTGGTCGTGTGTGCAACAAAATTATCTAGGTACTCCCATTGATGAAATATGCTTAACTTGCATTCTTGAACATAATAGTATTTTGTCATTTTGACAGCTCTACAGTACAGGCCTGGAGATATTTAGCATGTAGCATTGTCTAGTGGACCTTTACCAAGATTGTTCAAATCATGACCCCCTGGTCAAAATTAACTCTTCCCGGGAGTGGGGGAAAGCACTTGATTTCACATAGGCTTATATAGGGAAAACTTTAAAAAAAACAACGCAAGTCCGACAGGCAGATAATAGATATTTGAAATGTGATTTAGCATTGTGTAGTGGACCACTACGAATTATGTTAGAATCATGACCCCTTTTATTATAGCAAATGGTAGTCAGGTGAGCGATATAGGGCCATCATGGTCCTCTTGTTTTTGCAAGGTATTCTGTTACTCCGAACTTCCTCAGTTTATAAAGCAGTCTTTTGGGGGTATTAATAACATTTAGTGATAGCTCTAGTTTTTTCTGAAAAATAGTCCCTTTTTTTTCAAAATTTTAAAACTATAATGCAATGATTTGACATCTCTAAACATACATGTTTTTTACTCTATATTGAAATTAAATGATTAAGATTCATTCTTAAGTTATTGTGTGTTTATATAAAAATACATTTTGGTAGTAATATTAAATGCTGATATGACTGTTGTTATTATTAACACATACGGGATTAACACATATGGAACTTCCTGATATTCAGACCTGGTCCACATTAGAAAATGTGGGACTTCCTAAAATTAAACCTTAATGGAACCCCTAGGTCCAGATCAATTGTTTGCAAACTAAACGCAGTATTACACAATATTTTCTACTGATAAGACTCTGGTGGGCAGAAGGCAATAGTCCAAATTTTGTATTCTCGGCTTACCGTAAGCTTGACGTCATGCTTGTTAACCCAAGATGACCCATATTCAAACTTGACCTAGATTTCAGCAAGGCAGTCATACTGACAAGGTTTCATGAAGATCAAGTGAAAAAAAGCAGCCTCTGTTGCATACACAAGGTTAAGTGTGGACAGACAGACAGACGACCACAATAACTCACCTTCGAAGTTCGAATCTGGGGTCAAAAACTAGGTCACACAGTCAAATCAAAGGAAAACCTTGTTAACACTGTAGAAGTCTCAGGTGAGCGATAAAGGACCATCTTGGCCCTCTTGTTATTAATGGTTATAGCGCAGGGGTTTAGGTAGAACAAAATGTCATGCAGTGTTCCCATTCACATAAATATGTACGTGAATCACGCATAAAATTGAGCCAAAACATACAGTAATTTGCCTTAGTACATGCCTGCATGTCAAAAAGTTATCAATCCGGGAATCCCATTTCTTCTCGGCTTCCCTATGATGTCATACTGGCCAGTTAACCAATCAGAATATTAGATCGCATTCATTTCTTCATTTGGTAAAAGGTGAAAACTCGGTCTTTACCATAGACTCATATGCAAGTTTAAATTGATTTCATTTAACAATATTGAATTATCATAATTTCAATTATATGAATATAAGCTAATAGTTGGCAGTCGTCTTGTGTCATTGTTGCTCTTGGATTTTGTACATTTTAAACTTAAAGATGCATAGAGACCAGCGAATATAAATAAGTTATCAGTACCCGGATAATAATACCGAGTATTTTTAGCCGTGTTCTAATTTATTAATAAATGTTCTAAATTTAGAACCATTTACAGACTGGGTTTCCTTCTGATACTGTGCCTCATATCACCAATGGGAAGTTTTAAGACACAGTCAAATATGTCAACCAGTGTGCGGCGTGACATCATAAATAAATACATAATTAAGCACTGGAATAATGGTGCAGGCAAATATAACTGATCTGATGACAGTCTTAGATCAGAAACATGCCAACAAAATAAAACCACCAAAAGTGATGTCAACATAATAATAACAGTAATATGCCGAAAAAATTCCAAAATAATTTGTGTGATGAATTTTCTTGGCTGCGTTTGGACTCTGATAAAAAGGACCATGTGAATTCTCAAAATCTTCAGTTGACAATAAGATACGTTCTTCCTTATATACATGTAGTATACAACTTTGTAACATCAGGTAAACTTTGCACCCCCAGTTTTCCCTTCGTAACCCCAGTTTGCTCCCCCAGGGGGTACAAAAACCCCTTCCAAAAATTCTGGTGGGAACACATATCGTGCACGGGTGTGTAAAAAAAAAATGCACACAAGACCAAGGTCCATATCTCAAAGTTCAAGGTCACACTTGAAGATAAAATGTAAAAAAATGGACAGACCTTGTCTGGGTTACTTCCTCATGCATGGAAGACTTTCTTCTTTTTCCCTTCGATAGTTTATAGTCTCGACTGACCGTGGGATATCTCCCTGGGTGAGCTTGCCGAGACTCCTGACAGGCGTAGGTTGAAGAGAGACAGATGCAGATACAAGGGAATCTGGGTACCAGACCATAGCTCTTTTACGAATAGACCCCTTGGTTCTCTTACAGGCCTGGTGTATAGCACCAATATACGTGAGACTACCTCTGGGTTTCTTACCAGTTCATCTCTAGATGGGTGGAAGACTTTGAATTGACTAGGGAAATAATCTTTTACCACAGTGGGATTGTTTTTCATGCGCAAGACCCATTTTCGTATCGCAGTTTGCTGGCTCGACATGTTGCACGTTGGCATGTAATTTGATTTTGAAGCTACAGTATTTATGAAATTTGGACTGTACTGTGCTGTTTTGCAATTGGCTTTTGCTACCTTTGACCAACTTTGTCTTTTGGAGCAATACGACTATTTGGCAAAATATCATTATCCTGGCAAAACTTTAATCAAAGCACTGAAAGTACTGGTAGAGCGATGACCTTGAACAACAATAGAGGTCGTTAAAGCACATAATCCATTCTCTAGTTCTCTAGCACAGTAGCTTGTCATTTTGTAAAAGTATTGCACAATTCTCTAGATTTTTCATCAATGAGAATCAAGGCTAAATCCTAATTCTCTATTAACCTCAAAACAAATACTGTTTGTAGGTAGGACAAACTGTAATTAAGCAGTTATGGGTTCATATATCAGGAGCAAAATACATGTGGAGCTATCACTGAAGTCCGTCTCTGTGGTCAAGTGGTTAGAGTTGATGACTTGAAATTACTGTAACCTCTGATGCATAGATTGATGGTTATGGGTTTGAGCTCTGCTTCAAGCCATGTCTCTTTATAAGAGAAAGTTGGTGGTTTCTTAGGGCCGGAGAATAGGAGTCTAGTACTGGTTCTTCCCAGAAACAATGGTTTGGTGAACCGTTAAAATGACCAAAATGTGTTACAGGCTTTAAATTCTTAAAACAAGCTATCGCTAAATATAGTCTCCCCCCCCCCCCCCCCCCCCCACCCCCCAAACCCCACCCCCCCCCCCCCCCCCCCCCCCCCCCCCCCCCCCCCCCCCCCCCCCCCCCCCCCCCCCCCCCCCCCCCCCCCCCCCCACCGTCTTGGATAAGCTTATTCATGACCTTTGACTTTTGATTGTAACCTTGATCTACAATTTTTCATAGTTCAAGTGCCTCATTTACTGTGTTACTTAACACAATACAGCCCTCCCCCGTGGGAACTGAATTCTTATTTATCTACAGCTTCGAATTTGTTACTGACTTACTGTACCCATGTGCATGATACAACAAATTACAACGGCTTTTTTTAAAAAAAAAAGGCCCCCAAATTAAATATAAAATAAAATCCCCCCAAAACAAAAAAAAAAAAAAAAAACCTCTTTTTTTTTTGTGGGTATGCATTTGCTTCCCCCCCCCCCCCCCCCCCCCCCCCCCCCCCTGTAGAAACAAGTTTTATATTTTTAGAATGTTGTGTTCTGTGGGGGAAAAAACAGATTGTGAAGGAAAGGTAGGAAGGACGTGCAGAAAGACAAAAATGAGTTCGCTTCTTGCTTTTGTTTTTGTAGGTTTCATCCTTTTTCTCATCTTTTTTTTTTTTTTTTTCCACTGCTGGCACAGTTGGTGAAAATCGACGAAAATTTTCCCCAAATTCCCCCCGGTTTTGGGGGGGCAAATTTGCATGATGTGTTACTACCATGGTCACATTGGAAAATAGTGGCTTTTCCAACTTTTCACTGAGATTAGTGGAAAACAGTGGCAAACAGCGGCAAAATTGCAGTGGGACATTCGATAAAGTGTTTCAACCCACAGGGGCACTTGGTGGAAAACTAAGATCCATTTGTGTTTCTTACTGCCACTGATTTTCACTCAAGCTATTGTGGAAAACTCAAAGGCAGTCAAGGAGGTTTCAATATTCTACATAGGCCTTGGTGACACCCATTATGACCTTCTGATCCTTGTTTTATCGACGCCAACAAAATTGACATACTCAATGTAGCCTTCTAAATTGAGAAATCCATGGCAGATTTACAGAGGGTGATAAGTTTGATGTTATTCTTACAAAGGGTAAAGGGGGAAAATAAAATAAACTTTCCCCCCCCCATCCCCCCCCCCTCTTTCCCCCCCCTTGACCCCCCCCCCCCCCCCCCCCCCCCCCCCCCCCCCCCCCCCCCCCCCCAAGTAGCCTTCAACAAGGTTTGAAAAATCTACTCCCTTTTGTCCCTTAAGTGTTACCTTGACCTTGAGGTGCATGGTCTTAGTAAGATGAACATTCATATTAAGTTTCATTTAAATTCTTTAAGGGGTTAAAAATATGGAGTAGACACTGGTAATGATAGGGTTGAAATATGTGGTCTGCTTGTCATCTTGATGAGTTAAACATTTTACCAAACGTACATGGAAATTGAGGGGACACTAAAAACCAATGACCCCTATTAAAAGTGTCACCTTAAGCCAACAGACTTGGAATATAAGTTCTTTACATCATCTTGATAAGATGAACATTTGACCCAAATTTCAGGATTTCAAACTTCAGGGGGTTGAAGACATTATGGAGCTGACATAAAACCAGCCGTCAGACTGACTAAGCAATAAACAGACTGACTGACCAGCTGATAGGGTTGAAATATAAGAGGTAAATTTCTGAATTTTCTGGTATATAATACTGTTAACTATAGAGCGATGATGATGTCATTGCTCTAAAAATGTAATTTCTATATATGACCCTGTTGTTGACCTTGTATACTAGGTGAGTACTACAGGCCAGTACAGGGCCTTCATTAACTGTCATTTGAAATATTAAAAGCATTACATAAGTATCAATTTGTTTCTCTTTACAGACCGGAAAGTAATTGTTGAAAATAGGGGTAATACAGAATCGGACGCAGCATTAGCACTAAGACTTGCCCAGCATCTGTTGATACCTCTTGTACGAAATAAAACCTTTGTGATTGATTCCTATCCTGGTCTGCAGTTAAAATGTTGTCAAGATGAACATCCATTGAATGGAAGAAAAGGAGATACATCATTCGGTATGTATTACTGAATAATTGTGTCCCAGAGGGAGAGGAGAGAGAGAGATATTGTTTTGCTTTTGCTGGTAGGTACATGTACATGTTGTATATTTATATATCTTAGTCCATCTTTAGACCAAAAAGTATACTGACTATATCTTATCTACAGAAATTTTATACATGTACCTAGGTTCTTCAAACTTTATTTGGATTGCTTATTTCAAGAAGATTAGCTGTTATGTATCTGAAGATAGTAAGTCAAAAGTTAAGATCACAATGATCTTTAACAGTAAAACTTTTTCCGAAAAATCATCTAAGCATTTAGTTGTATATAATTCCTCACGATTTGTAGTGAGGTTCCTGTGAGTTATGACCCACATTATTTTTAGCTCACTGGAAGTGCTCGTAGTGAGCAATTGTGATCATCTGATGTCTGTCGTCTGTCTGTTTGTCCACATTTACCTTGTGAACATTTTAAAGGCCACATTATTTCATATTAAGTAATCATCATGAAACTTTGTCAGAATCTTTGTGTTGATAAACTCTAGGTCAAGATCGAAACCAGTCCACATGGGGTCAAAAGCTAGGTCACCAGGATAAATCATGGAAAAAGCTTGTTAAATTATTATGTTCCCAAAATCACCATGAAAGTTAGGCTGCATGTTGGTCCTGATACACTGTAGATCAAGTTTAAACCTGGGACAAGTGGGGGTCTAAAACTACAATACAGTCAGCAAGTGCTCCAAATAAACGTCCGCTTGCAGTTGTTGACCACGTGAGAGTGGACACCGCGGTGGATAGTGGTGGCAGAAGGCATGTTTCACTAGGGATAATTCTAGACTTTTAAAAAGGGCAGGGTGACCAAAAAAGGGGCAGGGAGCAGATTATGCATTAGGGCAATTCTTTTGGGCAAAGCCCTAGACGCAGTATGATTCAATGTCCTGTGCTCTTTAAGTGAGTATTTTATTATACCCTGTGGTGGGTCTGTTGCATTTTTAGCTCGACTATTCGGAGAATATGGAGAGCTATTACAGTCACTTGTGTGTCGGCGTCGGCGTCGGCGTCAAGGGCGTCGGCGTTGCTTCTTTGGTTAAAGTTTTGCCTGCTAAGTACTATCATGCACATATCTCAGTTACCACTTATGATATTGACTTGAAACTTTGTTCATGTCTTTAGGGTGTCATACAATCAAGGCAGATAACTCTTGAAAACATTTAGTACAAATTATGGCCCTTGTTTGACTTTGAAAATTTGGTTAAAGTTTTGCCTGCTAGGTACTATCATGCACATATCTCAGTAACCACTTATGATATTGACTTGAAACTTTGTTCATGTCTTTAGGGGTGTCATACAATCAAGGCAGATAACTCTTGAAAACATTTAGTACAAATTATGGCCCTTGTTTGACTTTGAAAATTTGGTAAAGTTTTGCCTGCTAGGTACTATCATGCACATATCTCAGTAACCACTTATGATATTGACTTGAAACTTTGTTAATGTCTTTAGGGGTGTCATACAATCAAGGCAGGTAACTCTTGAAAAAATTTAGTACAAATTATGGCCCTTGTTTGACTTTGAAAATTTGGTTAAAGTTTTGCCTGCTAGGTACTATCATGCACATACCTCAGTAACCACTTATGATATTGAATTGAAACTTTTTTAATGTCTTAAGAGGTGTCACACAGTCAAGGCAGATAACTCTTGTTTAAATTTAGTGCAAATTATGGCCCTTGTTTGACTTTGAAAATTTGGTAAAGTTTTGCATGCAAGGTACTATCATGCACATATCACAGTAACCACTTATGGTAGTTATATCAAACTTTGCAATAGTGTTCAGGGTAAATTTTGTATCAAACAATTAATTTACCAAAAATTAAATCTATAGTTATAGATTTTGACTTTTTTTATGATTCAACTTTCCTAGTTTATACTTAATAGTTAGCAGAATTTTGTTTTGCTATTATACTGATAAAAGTTTTGTTTTATTAGCAAACACCCACAATAGTCGAGCGTGCTGTCTTATGGACAGCTCTTGTTCTTGTGGAGCATAACTTGAAAACTACTGGTTGGAATTCAATATAACTTTATGTAATGGTCAAGCACAATGAGAGGAAGCGCAGTGTACAAGAACCATTATTCTATCTTGACTAATTACAGAGTTATTGCCCTTTGTTACTTTTCCTTTTTCGGAGCATAACTTGTGGCAACAAAAAGGAGAAAAATAATTTTGATTTGTCAAGAAACATGGCCACCAGGGCTTAGTTGTCCTATATAGCTATATGGAAAACTTTCAACATCTTTTCTAAAACCCCAGGTTTGATTTTGAAAACAACTATCTTGAAAGAATTTTGATTAGTCAAAAAACATGGCTGTCTGAGGGTGGGGCTTGTTGTACAGAGTTTAATCAAACATCTTGTCTAAAACCCTAAGTCCCAGAGCTTAGAGATATTTTGTTTGAAAGGATTGACCCAATTTTTCAAAATAGTTTCACAAAAATGGAGTCAATGTCACTGTTCTATAAATAGACTCAGTTACTAAAAATACAAAAGCTGTTTATGGTTAAAAACTTTGATGGACATGATGATTAGTGTGTGCAAATTTGGTTACATAGCAGTGTGCCAGTTCATATCTGGATATTTGTTTGGTGTGTTGGATTTTGCAACCTTTGCAGGAATGGCAATGGTACTGAGGTGAGTGATACAGGGCCATCATGGCCCTCATGTTACTTTAATCTATAGCGCTAGAATAAATTGCAGGCTGTCCCAAAGGCTGGCATGGACGTGCAGATATCTTGCTAATGGATGAGTTCATGGATGGTGAGGTTCCACTAACTGTCATTGAAACTCCAGGAAATGATGATACAACTGCAGATGATGCTTCCTCTGTGACGTCAGACTCATCAGTTGAAGTAAAGAAAGGTGAAGACTTTTCAGTAGATAGTATTTTTCAAATCATAGCTCAGACAATTGTATTTTCATTTTTACAAAGAAAGAAAAACACTTTGGCACCGTGTTCATTAGTGCCAGGAATTGGAATTTGTTCAGGGAAGTTGATCGTATACTGGTATGATTGTGTTGAAGATATTTTACTTACAACAGGAATGTTAGATTTGTTTATAAGCTCTGCTCCTGATGGCCTGAATTACCATGCTGTTATAATTCTCTGGTTAGTGTTAAATCATAATTTGTTTGGTAATGAAATTCCAGAGAAATATAAACATTTTCCTGCTTCGTTTCATAAATTGCTTGGTCCGGCTTATCTGGAAATGTACAAGAATGAATCTCAGCAGCCTTGTACGATTCGAAATCGGGAAGATGATATTTTGAAGACTTTGCAAGGAGTTTGGAGTCATGCTGATTGGGAGGAAGATATGCTTGTGTTTACTGAAGCAATGAAAAATCTGTTTCCAAAACGAAAAGCTGTTTCGCTTAATTAAGCTTAAACATGTTTAAGCCTGACCTTTTAAGCTTGACTATTCGAAGAATAAGGTGGGCTATTGCAGTCACTTTTTCGTCGACGTTGGTGTTGCAGCTTTTGGTAAAGTTTTGCGTGCAAGGTACTATCGATTGATTTGAAACTTCATTAAAGTCTCTTGATTAACTCCCGGTCAAGATCAAACTGGGTAACCAAGCTTGCTCAAGGTCAAGATCACATTCAGTGCAAAGGTCATGTTTGTCCTGTATCTTACAAACGCTTTGAAGGATTTTCTTGAAAATTTGGTAAATCTTTATTTCATAGAGATGATGTGCATAATCCATTGGCTGCAGGTTGAGGTCACTCTTTGGGGTCAATAGTCACCAGACTTTTATCTCATTAACTGTTCAAGCTTGGGTCATAATGTTCATCTCATCATGATGACACCGATCAAGGTCACTTTTTGGGTCAAATGTCATGTGACTCTGCCTCCCAAACCCCTTGAAGGATTTTCTTGAAACTTTGTCAAGCATTTATTTGTTGGACAGGACTTTCAGAATTCATGTTTCATGGTGCCAGCTCAATGTGAAGGTCATTTTAAGGCCAAAGGTCATCAGACAGTATCATCTTAACCCCTTGAGGGATTTTCATAACACATTGTGTCAAATGGTCATCATATATTGACAAAATTCAAGGTCACTCTTTATCATCAAAATCATGAGACTACATCTCCTTAACTTGTTGAAGTATTTTAATGAAACTTTCGTAGTATGTTCATCTTAATACCAGGGGTCTAGCTAAAACCAAATTTTAGGGAGAATTGACCTCTCCCTTGACCCAAACTAGGAAGAAGTGGAGGGACATTAGGGAGAAGTGGTGTTTTGTCACAAACTGATTGGAAGCAGAGACATGTCAGAATATTCAGTTACTGAGTTTAGCCCGTTTCATTCTGGATACACCTTTTGTGTAGCTACCCTTTTCTTTTGATGTATTTCGGTTAATTTATGTACTGCATGTATTGTTTCTGTTAAAATATGCATTTTATACTGCAAATCCAGCATAAAAAGTTATAATTTTCTTTATCAGAATTAAATTTCCTATCTTATGGTTATTAACCAGGTTTTCCGAAGGAAAAATCCTGGTTATTAGATTGGGGTATGTCGGCGGGCGGGCGGGCGGGCGTAAACAATTTCTTCTGTGCGCAACTCCTCCTACATTTCTCAACGGATTTCAACCAAACTTTCACAGAAGTATTGTCATGAAGTGCCCTGGCGCATATTGTCGGGGTTTTGTGATTCGGTCATTTTTGACAGAATTATGGCCCTTTGTTTTTTTCACATATGTAATTCTTCTGTGCGCAACTCTTCCAACATTTCTCAATGGATTTCAACCAAACTTTCACAGAAGTATTGTCATGAAGTGCCCTGGCGCATATTGTTGGGGTTTTGTGATTTGGTCATTTTTGACAGAATTATGGCCCTTTGTTTTTTTTCACATATGTAATTCTTCTGTGCGCAACTCCTTCTACACTTCTCAAGGGATTTCAACCAAACTTTCACAAAATTATTGTCACCAAGTGCCCTGGCGCATATTGTCGGGGTTTTGTGATTTGATCATTTTTGACAGAATTATGGGCCTTTGTTTTTTTCCACATAATGTAATATATATAGAGAAATACTCTTCTGTGTGCAACTCCTACATTTCTCAAGGGATTTCAACCAAACTTTAAACAGAACTATAATTGTTAACTAAAGAATATTGAATATATAATGTTCTGCCCCTGGTCGTCCGTCCGTCCGTCTGTTAGCAATTTTGTGTCTCCTTATCTAAGTATATATAAAAGGGAGAATAGTCTGTTATTATAAAAGGGAGAATACTCTGTTATTACTGTCTATTTTTAGAATAGATTACCAGTCCTGTATACTTTGGAGTATTCTGTTACAGTAAGATGACAAAATTTCTCATGAGACCAGCGGTTCAAACCCCACACAGAGCAGGTTTTTTGTTTGTTTTTTTTTCTTTCTTTTTAGCTCACCTGGCTATGCCAGGGTGAGCTTTTCTGATCGATGATTGTCCGTCGTCCGTCAACATTTTGATTCAAATGACATCTCCTCTGAAACCTCTAGGCCAATGTTGATAAAACTATGCAGGAATGTTCCTTGCATGAAGCTCTACCAAAATTGTTCAAAGAATTCCATTCCATGCAGAACTCTGGTTGCTATGGCAACAAATAGGAAAAACTTTAAAAATCTTCTTCTCTGAAACCACAAGGCCTAGAGCTTAGATATTTGGCATGTAGCATTGTCTAGTGGACCTCTACCAAGATTGTTCAAATTATGAGCCCCGGGTCAAAATTGACCCCGCTCGGGTGGGCCCTTAGTTTTTGCATAGGAATATATAGGGAAAACTTTAAAAATCTTCTTCTCTGAAACCACAAGGCCTAGAGCTAAGATATTTGGCAAGAAGCATTGTCTAGTAGACCTCTACCAAGATTGTTCAAATTATGACCCCCGGGTCAAAATTGACCCCGCACCGGGGGTCACTTAGTTTTGCATAGGAATATATAGGAAAAACTTTAAAAATCTTCTTCTCTGAAACCACAAGGCCTAGAGCTTAGATATTTGGCATGTAGCATTTGCTAGTGGACCTCTACCAATATTGTTCAAATTATGAGCCCCGGGTCAAAATTGACCCCGCCCCTGGGGTCACTTAGTTTTGCATAGGAATATATAGGAAAAACTTAAAAAATCTTCTTCTCTATAACCACACGGCCTAGAGCTTAGATATTTGGCATGTAGCATTGGCTAGTGGACCTCTACCAAGATTGTTCAAATTATGAGCCCCGGATCAAAATTGACCCCGCACCGGGGGTCACTTAGTTTTACATAGGCTTATATAGTAAAAACTTTAAAAATCTTCTTCTCTATAACCACAAGGCCTAGAGCTTAGATATTTGGCATGTAGCATTGGCTAGTGGACCTCTACCAATAGTGTTCAAATTATGACCCCTTGGTCAAAATTGACCCCGCACCGGGGGTCACTTAGTTTTGCATAGGAATATATAGTAAAAACTTTAAAAATCTTCTTCTCTGAAACCACAAGGCCTAGAGCTTAGATATTTGGCATGTAGCATTGGCTAGTGGACCTCTACCAATATTGTTCAAATTATGAGCCCCGGGTCAAAATTGACCCTGCCCCGGGGGTCACTTAGTTTTGCATAGGAATATATAGGAAAAACTTAAAAAATCTTCTTCTCTGAAACCACAAAGCCTAGAGCTTAGATATTTGGCATGTAGCATTGGCTAGTAGACCTCTTTAAAGTTTGTTCAAATTATGCCCCTGGGGTCAAAATTGACCTTTCCCAGGGGGGGGGATCATTTGTTTTACAAAGGCGTATATAGGAAAACTTATTTGGTATATAACATTGTCTAGTGATCTTCCACCAGGCAAGTGGACTTGTACCAAGGTGAGCGATATAGGGCCATCTTGGCCCTCTTTTTTTTTTTTAGCTCACCTGGCTACGCCAGGGTGAGCTTTTCTGATTGATGATTGTCCGTCGTCCGTCAACATTTTGATTCAAATGACATCTCCTCTGAAACCTCTAGGCCAATGTTGATAAAACTATGCAGGAATGTTCCTTGCATGAAGCTCTACCAAAATTGTTCAAAGAATTCCATTCCATGCAGAACTCTGGTTGCTATGGCAACAAATAGGAAAAACTTTAAAAATCTTCTTCTCTGAAACCACAAGGCCTAGAGCTTAGATATTTGGCATGTAGCATTGTCTAGTGGACCTCTTCCAAGAGTGTTCAAATTATGACCCCCGGGTCAAAATTGACCCCGCGCGGGTGGGCCCTTAGTTTTTGCATAGGCATATATAGGGAAAACTTTAAAAATCTTCTCTGAAACCACAAGGCCTAGAGCTAAGATATTTGGCATGTAGCATTGTCTAGTAGACCTCTACCAAGATTGTTCAAATTATGAGCCCCGGGTCAAAATTGACCCCGCACCGGGGGTCACTTAGTTTTGCATAGGAATATATAGTAAAAACTTTAAAAATCTTCTTCTCTGTAACCACAAGGCCTAGAGCTTAGATATTTGGCATGTAGCATTGGCTAGTGGACCTCTACCAAGATTGTTCAAATTATGAGCCCCGGGTCAAAATTGACCCCGCCCTGGGGGTCACTTAGTTTTGCATAGGAATATATAGGAAAAACTTAAAAAATCTTCTTCTCTGAAACCACAAGGCCTAGAGCTTAGATATTTGGCATGTAGCATTGGCTAGTGGACCTCTACCAAGATTGTTCAAATTATGAGCCCCGGATCAAAATTGACCCCGCACCGGGGGTCACTTAGTTTTACATAGGCTTATTTAGTAAAAACTTTAAAAATCTTCTTCTCTGAAACCACAAGGCCTAGAGCTTAGATATTTGGCAAGTAGCATTGGCTAGTGGACCTCTACCAATATTGTTCAAATTATGACCCCCGGGTCAAAATTGACCCCGCACTGGGGGTCACTTAGTTTTGCATAGGAATATATAGTAAAAACTGTAAAAGTCTTCTTCTCTGAAACCACAAGGCCTAGAGCTTAGATATTTGGCATGTAGCATTGCCTAGTAGACCTCTTTAACGTTTGTTCAAATTATGCCCCTGGGGTCAAAATTGACCTTGCCCGGGGGGGGGATCATTTGTTTTACAAAGGCGTATATAGGAAAACTTATTTGGTATATAACATTGTCTAGTGATCTTCCACCAGGCAAGTGGACTTGTACCAAGGTGAGCGATATAGGGCCATCTTGGCCCTCTTGTTTATAATTTTTGCCTGAATTATGGCCCTTTGCTTTTTTTCCACATATGTTATATATAGAAGAATACATTTGCGCTCGGCCAGCAGACTGGAAAATGAAAACCTGGTTTTGTGACAATTTCCTGTCACTTGTTCTAAAACTGTATTTTAATTTTTGAGCATGTTGAGTAAATTATTATGCCCCCTTCGAAGAAGAGGGGTATATTGATTTGCAGATGTCGGTCGGTATGTTGGTCTGTCCGTTCGTCTACCAACTGGTTTTCGGATGATAACTCCAGAACGCTCGGGCCTAGGATCCTGAAACTTGATGTAGAGGTTGGTCATGACCAGCAGAGGACCCTAATGTTTTTTAGGTCAGTATGTCAAAGGTCAAGGTCACAGTGACCCGGAATAGTGAAACGGTTTCCGGATGATAACTTGAAAATGTTTGGACCTAGCATCTTGAAACTTGATGTAGAGGTTTGTCATGACCAGCAAATGACCCCTATTGATTTTGAGATCAGTAGGTCAAACTTCAAGGTCACGGTGACCCGTAATTGTAAAACAGTTTTCGAACGATAACTTGAGAACGCTTGGACCTAACATCTTGAAACTTGATGTGGAGGTTGGTCATAACCGGTAGAGGACCCCTACCGGTTTTGAGATTAGAAGGTCAAAGGTCAAGGTCACAGTGACCCGGAATTGTAGAATGGTTTCCGCTCAATAACTTAAGTTAGGAGTGACCAATTGCAATGAAATTTGGTTTGTAGGTAGTTTGCGGGGAGAGGAAGCTTGGGTTGCATTTTAGGTCACTAGGATGAAGGTCAAGGTCACTGTTACTTAAAATAGAAAAATGGTTTCCGCTTAATAACATGAGTTAGGAGTGACCAATTGCAATGAAACTTGGTGTGTAGGTAGCTTGCATGGAGAGGAAGATATTTATATTTTTTCGAGCTGGGGAGGGGGCGGGGGGGGGCAAGGTCAGTTACTTAAAATAGTTTTTTTTTTCGAATTTTTTTTTTGATTATAAAATTGTTTTACGCAAAAAAACCTTTTTTTTAGGTCAAGGTCACTACTTAAAATAGATTTTTTTTCGAATTTTTTTTTTTAGTTTTAAATTGTTTTCAGCAAAAAAAAATTTTTAGGGGTCAAGGGCACTGATACTAAAATAGATTTTTGTTTCGATTTTTTTTTATTATAGAATAGTTTAACGCAAAAAAAATATTTTTTTAGGTCAAGGTCTCCACTAAAAATAGATGTTTTTGAAATTGTTTTTTTTAACTTTAATTTTAAATTGTTTTCAGCAAAAAAAAATTTTTTTAGGGTTTAAGGTCAGTTACTAAAAATACTTTTTTTTTTTAATTTCTTTTTTTTTAGTTTTTAATTGTTTTTTAGTAAAATCGATGTTTTTGGAGGTCAAGGTCACTTTGTAAAAATGTTTTTTTTTTAGAATGTTTAATTTTTATTTAATTTTTTTTATTCTACAATTTCTACAGATGCCGTTTTCACGAATTTCACACTGACTTTTACTTTAAAAACTGTTCCTTTCATAGTACAACTTTTGCATCAAGGGGGGCATACGTGTTTTACAAACAGCTCTTGTTTTGTTAGCTTCCCTGAGCATGAAATGCTCATGGTGATCTTTTAGGATCGTTGGTTATCTGTATGGTGGCCAGTTACCTGCTATAGTTTTATGAAGACTCCACCATTTACATTTCTGAAGCAAGCTTATCCAGATTTAGACAGAACATTATTGTGCAGTCACAGAATCTTTTTTTAAGGGCAGTCATGGGCTAGATCAGTCTAGAGTTACTTCCCCGTAGCAAAAACTGTTCTATTTCTATTTGATCTTGTTTAGTTTCCACCAAACTGCATTTGGCGGGAACAGTTCTTCTGTGTACATTGATTAATAATCTTTAATAGCTTCCCCAATTATAGTACATTTATTTTAATTTTGCCAGAACATTGAGAGGAAGTGTTCAAGAACCACAACTAATTGTCAGATTTTAATCATGTCCCTTTAATGCTTATTGTTATAATTATTTTGTAGTATGCCACTAAAACATCAAAGCTATACTTGGGGTGCATTTTGGCAGAGATTTTTATACGCACAGCAGATAGGTCATATGATTGTATGAAAACACTGATTAAAATTGCCTATGAAAAAGCGAAGAGGTCTGGGAGGGAGCGTTGTCATGAAGAAGGACACTCTTCCATTTGCACCCCAGGAAACAACTAACATTACCTTACCAGCAGGAGGAGACATTTGAAACTTTTCCATGGATGTTTCCACTGTTCTGACAGAGCTTTTGTCTTGGTCTCACCCACTTTTCATCATCAGTGATAGTAAGATTCAAAAACACTCTCCCTTCCTGACTGAAATAACTCAAATGATTTTTGACATGGTCACCTTGTAAGCCTTTTTGTCAACTGCCTTGGCACCCATCTCGCACTGAACTTGCTCATACTAAGTTGTTCATGTAAAATTTTGTATGCTATCAATGCTTTACCAATGATAAACCTATCAGCAACCTTCTGCAGAGTTACCCCGTTATTCGTGCATCACGAAATCCTCAACATTTTCAATGGGGGATTGGATCACTGTCTTAGCAGGCCTCCCAGACCTAGGCTTGTCACAAACCCTGGTTATACAGCTACAAAACCGAGAAGCCCAGTTGTAAAATGCAGATCTAAATGATATTCAGACATTCAAATCTTTTCTGCAATCTTTGGAAAATATGGATATTTTCATTAGACTTTCATGAAATTTGCTATGAAGGTTGCCTGTAATCTTTAGATTATCCCAATTGCTTCTGGGTCTGTGGGTCAAAGGTCATGGTCACAGTAACCCAAACTTTGAGAATCTATTCTGCTCAATATCATGAGATCTATATCTTTCACAGTTTTCAAATTTTATAGGATGATTGGTCTTCCTGAGCAGATGATCCTTACTGTTTTTGGGATCAGTGAGTCATAGGTCAAGGTCACAGTGACCCCCATTAGCTTTTCCTTGATAACACTACAGGTCTCAATTTTCATTCAACTTTCAGCAAACTTGCCCAGAAGGTTGCCTGTTGCCTGCAACCTGTAGATGATCCAAATTGCTTCTGGGTCAAAGGTCAGGGTCAAAATGACCCAAACTTTGAAAATCATGTCCCCTCAATATCTTGAGATCTATATCAGCCACAGTCTTCAAACTTTATAGGATGATTTGTCTTACTGAGAATATGATGCCTTCTGTTTTTGGTGTCATTTGGTCAAAGTCACAGTGACCTCTGTTAGCTTTTCCTTAATAACAATCCAAAAGATTTTCTCAAAACTTACTGAGAACAGTCCAGTCAGACCAGTAAAGCGATACTGGCCCTTATGGCCCTCTTGTTTAATGAAAATGATATCTTAATATAAGTCTATTTTCTAACACTCTTACTGGCAGATTAAAATGAATGAGAAATAGCTCTTTTAGAAAGAATAGTTATACGAGGTTTAAGTGGTGAAGAATGCAATTATGTTCCCTGCAAACATACATACATGTATTAAAATGTTGCTTTTTCTATTTTTATGCATTTGGATATAAGTATACCGATACATGTATATATTTAATATTCTGTTTATTTTAAATGTGCTGTAATGACATACGAGGAAATTTACCTAAAAGTTTGCCTCATAATCTATATCAGGGAAATAAGTGTGTGTTTTTAATAGGGCCTAAAAAAATATGTTTGTTTCAGGTTTCATGTCCCAAAAAAATAGGGTAGGTAGGTAGGGAAATTTTTAATTTTTATTTATTCTCAAAATAACCAAATTCAACATAAATTTGAATATATTTATGCTAAAAAATATTAAAACGCCAAAAAATGTCTAGGGTCGGGGCAAAAAAATAGGGTAGGTCGGGAAACCTGAAACAAACATATTTTTTTTACGCCTTAACAGAGTTATGTCAAGATATAGAAATGTGCTATAATCATATAGTCTCTCTATTTTAAACTGTATTTTAAATGAGTTATTTTCCTTCATATGCATTTATTTAACCAAAACCAGTAATGCATATTTTCACGTAACTTTTTGGTACGTAATAAAAGTTGTGTTCTCAAGAAGCAGACAGGATGTGCCATAAATACAGTGACCAGTAGAATCATTTATGAATGCTCCATATTGTGTCTTTCTCGCTGGGTTTACATATCAGTATTTGTGAATCCATCTTGTTTCATCAGCTGTGATTACTTATGAGTATTCTGTTAATGTTTGTTAAACTTGTCATTATTTTCATCATTAACTTTTGTTAAACTAGTCACAGTTGTAGATATTTTCTTGTTATTTTCAAGTGGTCAAAGTTTTGGGACCAAATAAAAATGTTCATTACTTAGGTATTTTGTATTAATTTTATCTACCTTGAAGTATTAACATGCACGGTTCACAACTTGGCCTTGATCTTGATCTCTGCTAAGGCTGAGACACGTGAAACCATGAACTGGAATGGAAACCCGATGCAACTCAGAATATCGTGGCTTTCTAGCTCACCTGGCACTAAGTGCCAGGGCGAGCTATTAGGATCGCTCAGCATATGTCAGTTTACCGTTGCCTTCAAATGACATCTGCTCTGAAACCACTGGGCCAATGTTGAGGACACTTGGCAGGGATGTTCATTGCATGTAGCTCTATCAAAGTTCTTCAAATAATTCAATTTCATGCAGAACTTTTGTGATGACAACAGAAAGGAAAAACTTTTAAAATCTTCTGAAAAATGCCAGACCCAGAGCTTAGATATTTGGCCTATAGCGTTGTCTAGTGGACTAAATTATTTACCAAGATTTTGCAAATCACAGCGCCTTGGGTCAATTGATTTTACATAGGCTTAAAGGAAAATTTTATAAATCTCTGAAACCAAAAGGTCTAGAGCTTAGATATTTAGCATGCAGCATAATAACAATGCCTAGTTGACCACTGTTACTAAAAATAGATTTTTTTCAAAATTTTTTTTAGTGTTAAATTGTTTTCAGCCTCAAAAAAATTTTTAGGGGTCAAGGTCACTGTTACTAAATATAGATTTTTTTAATATTATAAAATTGTTTCACAGAAAAAAAAAATTTAAGGTCAAGGTCACTACTAAAAATAGATTTTTTTCATTTTTTTTTTTTTCAATTTTCAGCAAAAAAAATTATTTTATGGGTCAAGGTCACTGTTACTAAATATAGAATGTTTTATATTATAAAATTGTTTCACAGAAAAAAAAAAATTTAAGGTCAAGGTCACTACTAAAAATAGATTTTTTCATTTTTTTTTTTTCAATTTTCAGCAAAAAAAAATTTTTTATGGGTCAAGGTCACTGTTACTATTTTTCATTTTTTTTTTGGATTATATAGAGGATAATTGTTGTGTTAAGAACCTTCAATAATCTGTAAGCTTCAGGTTTTATTAAGTCGTCTTACACATTGCTTTAATTTATATGTTCTCTGCAACATCATGTGACTAATAACAAATTAATAATATTTCAACTAATTCATTAAAATGTTTCGGTTGTTTTGAAGATTTATTTGATATGCATAAAAATCTTTGTATAACAATAGTAGGCATACTGTAAAATGGACAATATTCGCAATGATTATATTTTCGCTTTTTTCGCGAATTTCCCAATTCACTAATTAAAAATCTTGCGAAAGGTTCATGTTACAAACGTTTAGTATTAGAGAATGCTCCTTCACGAATTTAAAATTCGTCAATAGGTCTGTCTGCTGACAAATCGCGATTATTTCGTCACGCGAAAATTTCCCAATTTGAAATAATCACATATTGATAAATAATTTCCCGACGAGTTCGATATGAACGGTCATGTCGTTAATCAACGTACAAAATGTGAGGTCAAAATTTTTATTGTCAAAGTTGTTCGATAGTTTTGCAGTAAAATAGTCCTATTGAACCTAAGTGTGTTACTGCGATTTTTTTTCTCCATTTTAATTATAATTTTTTAAATATAACAAATACGAATTTTCAGAAATACAAACTAGTTGGCCCCCCCCTTAAGGTAGCACCTGGCAAAAATTCAAATAAAAGAAAACAAATAATGGTACAAAAAGAAATAGGACAATCTATGTTATAAATTGTCATACCTTTCATCAGTTGTTGAACAAGGCTTGTAGCTTAAGGTACCCCTATATCAAAAAGTTTTGTTGCATTTTGTACACCATTCCCTGCTTGGTCAAACCATGTCAGAGATTTCTGATACATGTATTTGTCTTTAAATTAAATGTTTGCTTCTACATGTGCTGTGATAGAAGTTTAACCCCCTTACCATAAAACACCTAGTCATATTTTCAAATCTACGAGACGGTTCCATTTAGCACTGATTAATGAGCTGTAAGCCTTGTTTAAAGATTTTAAGACAACTAGTATTTTTTTTATCTAGTGACCGATTTCATTTTGTAATCACGAGCACCATCATTTATTTGATTTGTTAAGATATTGAAAGATAGGTTTACATACTTTCTAAACACATTAGAAAAGATAAAAATGTTAAAATTCTAACTTTTGTCCGGCGCTACCTTAAATCATTTTGTCACAGATCATGAACTTGGAACTGGTGGGATTAAGATGATACAAATTTAACTGCTTTTAGCTCGACTTTTCTATGAAAAGGGGAGCTATCCTACTCGCCCCGGCGTCGGCGTTGGCGTCACACCTTGGTTAAGTTTTTCGTACCACCCCACTTTATCTCAGAAGTATTAGAGGTATGGCTTTGAAACTTACCATACTTGTTTACCATCATAACCTCCATCTACAGACAAGAGTACATAACTCTGTCAAGGTTTTTGACAGAATTATGGCCCCTTTTTTACTTAGAAAGTGTATTGAGCTTGGTTAAGTTTTTCGTACCACCTCACTTTATTTCAAAACCATTGGAGGTATTGCTTTGAAACTAACCATACTTGTTTACCATCACGACCTTCATCAACAGACAAGAGGACATAACTCTGTCAAGGTTTTTGACAGAATTATGCCCCTTTTTTACTTAGAAAATACATTGAATATGGGTAAAATCCACTTATTGCCTTAACCCTTTGAGATATTGCTTTGAAACTTTTAATGCTATTTCACATCATTACCCCCCATGTGTAGGCAAGAGAAGGTAACTCTGTCAGGAATTTGTTTTAAAAATTACGGCCTTTTATCGACTTAGAATCTTGGTTAAGTTTTTCATACCAGTCCACTTTTTGACTGAACTGTTTTAGATATTAATTTGAAAGTTGGAATACTTGTTTACAATCATGATTCCCAAACATGGGCAGGAGAAGGTAATTCTGTCAAGGATTTTATTTGAATTATGGCCCTTTTTGACTTAGAAACTCAGTTAAAATTTTCATTCTTGTCCACTTGTTAACTTAACCATTTGAGATATTACTTTGAAAGTTGGAGTACTTATGTACCATCGTAAGACCTATCTGTAAGCAAAAGAAGATAACTCTGTGAAAATGTTTCTTGATTTGTACAGCTCTTGTTTTATTTTATTATTAACCAGGTTTTCCGAAGGAAAAATCCTGGTTATTAGATTGAGGTACGCGTTGGCGGGCAGGCGGGCGTAAACAATTTCTTCTGTGCGCAACTCCTCCTACATTTCTCAACGGATTTCAACCAAACTTTCACAGAAGTATTGTCATGAAGTGCCCTGGCGCATATTGTCGGGGTTTTGTGATTTGGTCATTTTTGACAGAATTATGGCCCTTTGTTTTTTTCACATATGTAATTCTTCTGTGCGCAACTCCTTCTACACTTCTCAAGGGATTTCAATCAAACTTTCACAGAATTATTGTCACCAAGTGCCCTGGCGCATATTGTCGGGGGTTTTGTGATTTGGTCATTTTTGACAGAATTATGGGCCTTTGTTTTTTTTCCACATAATGTAATATATATAGAGAAATACTCTTCTGTGTGCAACTCCTACATTTCTCAAGGGATTTCAACCAAACTTTCACAGAACTATATTTGTGAACTAAAGAATTTTGAATATATAATGTTATGCCCCTGGTCGTCCGTCCGTCAGCAATTTTGTGTCTCCTTATTTAAGTGTATAAAAAAGGGAGAAAACTCTGTTATTATAAAAGGGAGAATACTCTGTTATTACTGTCTATTTTTAGAATAGATTACCAGTCCTGTATACTTTGGAGTATTCTGTTACAGTAAGATGACAAAATTTCTCATGAGACCAGCGGTTCAAACCCCACACAGAGCAAGTTTTTTTTTTAAAATAATTTTTGCCTGAATTATGGCCCTTTGCTTTTTTTCCACATATGTTATATATAGAAGAATACTGTCACGTGCCCACTTCCTCCTACATTTCTCAAGATATTTAAACCAAACACTCACAGAACTGTTGTCATTGAATGCCCTCGTGCATATTGTTGGAGCTTTGTGATTTAATCAGTTTTGGCTGAATTATGCTCCTTGTATCCAGTCATCAAGTAACAGACCTAGGAATTGAAGGTACAAGTGTAATGCTTTGTAAGTGTAATAAACTCTATGAAGTTATCTCTGTCTACTGCAATCCACCTGGACATACCAACAAAATATGTCCTGGTGTTAAAAAGCTATACCAGCAGAAGAAACCATTAGTAATTGTTGGTGACATGAATATTGACCAGCTACAGCACTCGAAATGCAAGAAACTGTATGATTTCTTGGAGAATAAAACTAATGCTATCCCAGCTCTCTGCATGGAAACCACAGACTTTCATTCTGCGCTAGATCATATTTACACTACAGAGACCAGCTACAAGACCAGTGTTCTTGAGACATACTGGAGTGACCACAAGATGACATGGATTACATTGATGGGTTAAGGTACTAATAAATAACTAACAAGTTTGATTTGTATACTAATGTTTGATATCATGTACTCTTTAAAAACACATTTTTTACCATAAATTACAAAAGTATTTGTGTTTTCTTTTTAATTCAAGAACCTTAGATTTCCAGATCCGCCAGTTCATACTCGACTAAATTTTTTGGATTTACCACTGGCACCAGAGTACTGAACTGCCCTGTAATGTTAACAAAATACCAAAAGTATACATAAATAACACCCTGTCATGAAAAGAAAATACACAAAAAATGTTAAAAAAAGTCATTTTCTGACAAACCCCCGTATACACTGTTCTATATTATTCACATGGTGTTGAACGTTTTCGACAGGGGGCTCCGGTCCCCGCTCTTTTGGTACGATTGAAGCAAGCAATTGAAGATCAACAGCGGTCGCGTTTAACAGACAATATATTTATCTACCAAACTGGTAAGTAACACTTTTTAAAAAGCTACCGTTTCTGTAAAATTCTTGAAGAATATTGAGCTATTTCGCTCTCTCCGTTTTCTTGATATTTTCTGTCACTGCTGACTTCCGGTTCAACTCAAATGACCTTTCAAACACGTCATACGGTTATGCATAGAAGTGATACTTTGCGCTGCTTACGTAACGTTTTACAAATTGCTTTTACAGTAAATAAATTTCCTGTACCTGCTTGTCCACAAGTTAACAGGTTACGGCCGCTTTCAACGGCATTCAGCATTGTTTACATACGAAATACACTAATTTGACACAGTGCGCGAAATATAAAGCGGAATATTTTCAACCAATGAAAACTTATGGTTTCAAACTTTAAAGGTGAACCGGAAGTCGGCAGTGACAGAAAACACCAGGAAAACGGAGAGAGCGAAGTAGCGCAATATTCTTGAAGAATTTTATAGAAACGGTAGCTTTTAAAAAAGTGTTACTTACCAGTTTGGTAGATAAATATATTGTCTGTTAAACGCGACCGCTGTTAATCTTCAATTGCTTGCTTGAACAGTACAAAAAGAGCGGGGACCGGACCCCCTGTCGAAAACGTTCAACACCATGTGAATAATATAAAACTGTGTATACGGGGGTTTGTCAGAAAATGACTTTTTACCATTATTTGTGTATTTTTTCATAATAGTGTGTTATTTAGGTATATTTTTGGGTATTTTTTGTTAAAATTACCGGGCATTTCAGTACTCTGGTGCCAGTGGTATCAACTTTATTTTTCACATTTTTTTTTACATTTGGTTCCCAGTCAGTACATTGAATGATTTCAACAAATGCAACGTCAAAGACATCCAGGCGTTTATGACATTGTGACGTCGTATTCCATATTACACAGAAGCAAACAATCATCCTCTATATTTCCTTGATATGAAAAAAAAAATACTTACTAATCAGGTTTTCTGAAAACAAAATCCTGGTGATTAGATTGAGGTATGTCGGTGGTGGGCCGGTGTAAACAATTCCTTCTGTGCACAACTCCTCTTACATTTCTCAAGGGATTTCAACCAAACTCTCACAGAAGTATTGTTATCAAGTGCCCTTGGGCATATTGTCTGGGTTTTGTGTTTGGATCAATTTTGCCTGAATTATGGCCCTTTGCTTTTTTTACACATGTAATATATAGAAGAAGACCTTTGTTTCTTTTTCACATTATGTATATCTACTGACTTTAAAAACACATTTGCGCTCGGCCAGCAGACTGGAAAATGAAAACCTGGTTTTGTGACAATTTCCTGTCACTTGTTGATAATTACTTTATTTCTAGATATATTGATTAAAACAATAAGTCCTAATCGTGAAAATGATATTAAAGTGAAAGTACTTTTGATCAGTTAGTATATGCATAGTTTTGCGTATTTAAAGTATTTTACCAGGTTGTATCGATGTACAACTAGAGACGTTCACGATAGAACCAGGCTTTCCTTCTTCAATCATTTTCTTCCCTGTAACTTCACTACAGTTTAATACACTAAATACATTTGTGTCTAGTGCCTTGTCAGTATTCTCTTTTGGAGAATCTAATGCCGGACACTGTGCTGGAAGAATGCCTGCATTGTTGACAAAACCATGTAGCTCTTCCAATGTTTCCAGTACTTCTTTGGTTCTAAGAGCGTACACATGGCGACCTCTGTTAGCTAGATCAATGGCAATGGCCCTTCCTGTTCCACGTCCGGCACCTGTGACCAGAATCGTCTTGTCATGGAAATTAAATTCCGTATTTTAAGATCTAAATAATACGTTTTAAAGTTAAATGTGAAACCTGCTTTTGTTCAAATGGGACATTTAGTGTAGCGTATTGCAAATATGTAGTTGCATTTATTGTTTGTTTATTTATTTAAGCCCTTTTTCTCGCTTGTTTATGTTCTGACACCTTTTGATGAATCCGTGCATAACATGAATAATTATGAATACGCAAATCTGGTCTCTGCTGTACCATCCAATCGTCTTAGATGGCTCTATACGTATTGATAACCCCATACGTGAGCTTTAATAAATGTCTGAATGAATTAAGAAATAATCTATGGCTTGGAGTGCTTTATCGAAATTGAAGCATTCCCCGGAGGTGATGTGTCTGGCGGAATAATTCACGAGGGCGAAGCCCGAGTGAATTATTACGCAGGCACATTACCGACGGGAAATGCTTCAATTTCGATAAAGCACTCCAAGACATAGATTATTTCGATTCTTAGAAGCCGATTTTTTGAAAACTATCGTAACTACTACGAACCTTTTTTCAGTCCAATCGATTTAAATGCGTACCGTTAATTTGAACTGTACAACGTTTTAACGTGGAGTAATGACGTCAGTGTGATGACGTAAACGTTTTCATTCATAGTTTTGTCTCCCGGAATCAAAACATTGTATGACTGTTAATCCTGAATTTCTTGGCCTTTTTGTAAGGAAAACAAGGTGAGGGTATTCTAAGGCTTACTTGACGCAATCAAAAATAATATTTAGGTTCTTAAACAAATCTTTTTCATGCGACTGATGTATTTATACTGATATTATTTCCATTTCTATATTTTATTTTTGCGCGGGAGTAAATTAGAAAAGTCGGAAGGAGCTACTTCCATGTCCGAAACTCCGCCTACTTTTCCGAGTGCTTTAATCATATTAATGCACTCGAATTGACTATAGAAATATACCGTAGGCATATTAGAATGTCTGATAAGGCAACTTGAAACTTATTAATAATACTCAGAACGTGCTGGCAATTTTTTTCATACGATACGAAATGATTGTGCATGCGGCCATTGTAAGTATATATCTATGCTAACATTTTGAAAAGATGGTCGTAACGAGTTCACAATGAACGGTCGAGACAATACTTAACTTGTTTTAGCTCTTTCAAGCGACTTCATCACTGAAGCTACCCAAAAGAGCCTATCAAAAGGTTGTATATGATTTTATGTTTTGATCGCAGAGACAAATAAAAAGACACATGAAGGGGAAGTGGACTTCATATTTAACGACATGTGTTCTTCGACTTGGGTCAAGTAACATGCTCATGGACAGTCCGAGACAAAGGTAAACTGTGTGTCCCTCTTTGCTACAAAGGCCTGTTAAAAGTGATGGCGATATTAATGTAACTATGCCTTTGGTATATTTTGCAATTGCCTTCAAATCAGATCTTTCGCGGAATTTAAGATGCTATTAAAGAATAAATAGTACTGAAGATTTGAACATTTAATAATTTGTGTAATTAAAACAATTACTATAAATGTTTTAAACATTTGTCAAACACCATTAAAGTTACATTTTAAGGTATCATAAATCGGTGGAATGTTGATGCCTTGTGACCCAATGCTTGCCATCACTTGAAAGAAATTTGTGTACACATGTAGTAAACATACCATGTCATAAATTTGCGAAAACCAGTTTCGCCTGTGAATTGATAAATCTTGGACTACAATAACAGAAAGTTAAACTATTTTCGTTAAAGTATATCCCATGACACTTTTGTCGCAAAATTCGTAATTTTAGTATAGTTTACTTTTTGACATGTATTGGTTCCCTACAGCATTAATATGTGCGATGCATTCTGTAGCACTATTACATCGAACTTATTCCTTTATGGATAGGGTGCCTTAGGCTAAATAAATGAATTACTACAAAGATAAAAAGTACAATATAAGCTACAACACTAAACAGTTTTTACATCTATTTAAAATCTGCTTACAAGTCTAGTTATATATTGTCGACAAGGAGTTTCAAATACCAACAACAACCGCAACATATCACGCAACAATAAACGTAATATGCTTTGTTTTCTGTTACGCAAAATCCCAATGAACAGCATATTTTATCAATTATTGTTTTTTACTTCATCCCTTGTACAACGGCCACTCCGCTACAGCAGTATATTAGATTAATCCGTTTGGACCGCCCTTCACACCAGATCCAATTTCCGCACCGCCTGTTAACATGATCTCTTCGCCGGTAGAGAAGGTGGCATCTGCGGCAAGAAACAAGCATGCCACACCTACCTCACGGGTCTCTGCAAGTCTATTCAAATGCTAAAAAAGAAGTGTGTTAATGCATATTGTATGTAACATAAAACTTTTCTGTAAAATGAATGCTAATATTGTATAGGCAGTTCACACAAAAATGTGTTAGATTCTGTCACGTTTTCTTACCAATTCGAGGCTGAAAACGTTACACCAAATTTAAAATTGCTTACTTTAGATTGGAAAGAAATAGGTGTAACATAATTTACAGTCATGTTTTTTTTCTAAGCCTACAACTCTGTTGTGTCATTTTCAACGTAAAATAGGTTTCAGAATATGTGATTAAATACAGCGAACAGGGACATTCGTAACTATGTGATAACCGTTGACATGAAAATAAGTTTTACACCATGTTTGAGAAATGGTAACAGCTAATGTTTTCTTCATCAGAACTGAAAAATACACTGTCCAGATATTCCCGGTGATATCATCTTGAAAAAGAGCTCCCATTATATTTCCAAAGCAATTTTGATATGTACGTCACTAAACAGATCTATTAGTTTACATTTTAATGGTTATACATTTAAGTGATAAACACATTTGCCTTATATTGACGACGTCATTGAAGAGAGATATGTAGTTCCATGCACAGAGCACTGACAAAGTGGAGACTGCAGTTTTATTAATTACACTCTATACTCTTCATGAAACAAAATATTGTTTTTATGTAACATATCCAACGTCTAAAACACTAGCAAAGAGAAACAATTTACTACAGCGACTGTAGAACAAGACGTTTCCATGGCAATACAATGCCGAAAAAAATTGAAGACGCTTACATTACATTGGGCTAGCTTTTCTTTTTCCTCAGCCGAAGTCACTGATCTGAGTAGCCTTGTGTCTACTGGTCCTGGAGCTATTCTATTAAATAAAATGATACAAACAGTATCAGTTAAACACTATTGGATTGCTGTAACCCGTTATTTATAAAATCCTTACACATATCTGACAAGTAAATCTAGACATTTTTACAGTACAAAGAAGTTAAAATTTGATAAATGATATAGGAAGAATTGTCATTATAAACAAAGTTACAAGGCTTTTCAAACTAATAAAGTATATACTTACGAGTTAACTCGTACACCATATTTTGCTTCGTCGATTGCCAAAGCCCTTGTTAGTGCTGAAACGCCCCCCTTTTAGATGAACAAAAGAAGATAGAAATAACGTTAATGAAATGAATGCCATTTGATATTAATAGATTTAACGTATATTAAAATAAGAAAATAAAAACTTGACTTAAAATTGCACAGTAGGAGTATTAAGTTTACCAAAACAACAACTTTAAAATTAATGTACAACAAAAAACCCACACACCACCAAACACAGCACATACCACCAAACACAGCACACACCACCAAACACAGCACACACAAACATCCATACACTCAGAAAGAAGATCGAATCTTGCAACGATGGCTAAAAGCTTAAAATAGCTTTAAAATCAACTATTTATAAGCAACGGCTTTGCCAAATACAAAGTAGGGATAACACATACACAATAACGCAAATACGCAACAGAGGCGTAAAAGAAACACATTACCAGGTAACAGATCGAATCCGCGGTTATTTTTCTGGAATGATCAGTTATCCGAAATGATGTCCCAAGTTTATTACATGGCAACATCCCTTTTCGGGTCCAAACCCAACCTTAACGATTTCCTTTTAATGCTGGGAGCAAAGCAAAGGAGCTATCTGTACCGTGTATCACGTCTTTGAAACGACACTGACAATGATTGAACCAACAACCACTCACGCACCAAAACTACCACAACGCAATATAAGCGGTTTCTCAATCAACAAATCATGGAACAATAATGTAAATAGCAAAATTGGTCAAGCATGAAATTCTTAACACGGAAGATGCTTTAAAATCATGTTAGATAAATGTTGTGCTGACTTATTTCTATTATTAATTGATATAAATGAAAATATACCTATCAGAAAGGATTGATTTTTAATTGTGACTATGATAGTCTAAGACACTTTTTACAGATTTTCTCTTTATTCAATGGGGATATAAATTTTTTACATACTAAATAGTTTTGTTATAACTATGGAATGTTTTACGAATAAAAGTCAGTTATTAATAGGACTATAATGTCTCATTCAAAATTATTATGTTGTGTTTGAACGCTAAATCACTTAACTGCTTGCAAAGAATATTAAATGATTCTGCACAGAATAGTGACACAAATTCTGGATACCTTTGTAGCGGCGTATGTCGAAGAGTTTTTTATTGATGCTGATGCACTGGTACTCGATATGTTCACAATGCACCCCTGTGATTTTCTTATGTGTGGAAGTGCATACTGAAAAAGTATTTTGTCAAGTCAAATGCAGTATCAAGTTTGTTAAATTACCTTGAATACAGTTGCTTAACAAAGTTTGAGAGGTTTTGTTACATAGGAAGAACCCGTATAAAAAACGAGTAAAGAGAATGCTGTTGTAAAACAGTCGAAGGTGCAAGAGCTTCTTTAACATTCGGTGAGATACTTAAAATGTCATTACTTTAAGTTTAAATATGTCCGTTTTATTAGAAAGTAACTAATATCTTACCAAACCTTTTTATCTAATTTAGTCCTGACATTTGTTTTAGCTGAACAAATTTCTTTCTGAAGAAAAGTGTTCAGAAATACAATCGTATCCCTTTTTCAAATGATAAGTAGACGAAACTTGTTTCAAATGGTCAGGTTAATGAGATAGTTTAGGTTCAAAGGTTTCTGTAATATCTCGCAAACCCTTTGATGGATATTCACGAAGCATCTGTCAAATATACAGTATATTAAGCTAATGTATTTTGTGCAAATTTCAGCCATCTTGATTCAATGTCAATTTAAAGAATAGGTCTGTAATTTGTGATATATTAAGAACGAATATAAGCTTTATTATAATTATTTGAAAATGTCTATCAATATAATAATATTGAAATATTCATAAGCAATGCTATTGCTCATGAGCACATAATGAAAAGACACCTTAGATAAACTAGATGATATACAAATTTTGAACACGGTTTAAACCAAAGGGTAATGCCGTATACTGAAAAAAAAATGTTTTGCAGCCTGAACAGTCATTCATTGCATGCTTGAATGAACTGTGCCAAAAAAGTTAAAAAATATACTTGTTTCAGATGAATGACCATTTTGTTCTATCGGACTTAACCTTCTATCGAGGCACAAAAAGGAACATATAACGGAGCATACAATTTATTGCAAGACATATATAATAGTGTGTGATATGCTTCACTCAGGCAGGAAATAAGGTTTTATATAATATATGCAATACAGTTATTTCGTATAAGGGTCCTACTGCTTCCTATTAGATGCTGTATACACTGTTATATACTAGTAATAAATTGTCATTGCCTTGCTTGCTGCAAAGTTGCTGACTAGGTTTATTTCGAGTATGTCTCTTAAATCCTGTACTGAAAGGTCATCTATACCTTTTGGCCCTGGATCTACAAAAAGTGAAATATCAAAACTGACCAGTTACTTACAAAGATAAAATAAATAGTTTTACACAAACTATCGTAAACAATAAATATTTCTTTAATCTAAAAATAACTCTTTAACATGATTTAATTTAAGTGGAAATTAAACTATCTATCAGAGGGATCAGTGACTAGCATATGTAGTGTTCTGTAACAAAAACAAAGGAGCTGTATTTAGATACTTGAAACAACGCATAAAAATCACCAACAAAAGATATCAGCGACTTCGTATTTAAAATTCATATATTTAATTCATACCAACTCCTTTCTGTAAAACATTCAGAAGAATATCATGATAGTAAATAAACTAGTAAGTACTAGTTAAGTATTCCATCAATGTAACATATTATATTTTTGATTAACTTGAACTTTGAAAACTATAAGCGAGTGCAAAACAAATATGTGCACCGTATACGGACACATTTTTAGTAAATTTAACTTACGCATTCCAACATTGTTTACAAGACAGTCTATCCTTCCAAAGCGGTTTACAGTTTCTTCAATTGATTTCTGTTTTTAGAACAAAACATATTGTTTTAATTAAATTACGCGCCTTTATTCCTATTTTGTTATTGATATGTAAAGGATTACTTTGGTTTTAAGAAGGTGAAATGAATATGATTGAGCGATGAAATTAAGAAATGTTGTTAAAGGTAGCTTTGTAAACTTCTCTTATTTAAATACATGTATAGATATGGCGTATTTATCAATAACATCGTATACACTTTACTTACAATTGTCTATGCTGACATTAACGAAATAAAATATGATCCAACCTATAGAATTCTCCTGAAAGGTCTTATCGATCAATTATTATTAACAATTCAAATAATTTCAGTCAGTGGTAGTTTTGTTAGTTTCCATTTGACTGCTTTGACAAAAAATAAAGATTTATTTGTCTTACATTTTTACTGTATCAGAGCATTTAAATAATGTTAGACAACAAGAAAAAAGTCGACCTGTTATTTTTTACCTGTATTTCATATTCCTTTGTCACATCACAGTGAATGTACACAATCACCATATCACCATTTGACCCTAAGGTAGAACCCATTTCATCTGAAAGGATATTCTTTAGCTTAAAGTTTTCATGACTTGATAAATGCCGACATTCAATTAACAATAGCATCTACAGGAATGAATGCTTGTCACTTTTCATGTTTTGTTTCACCAAGAAACCCACCGATACATGTATCGAACACAACTAAGCTTATCTTTCGATTTTAGCAGCCATAGTAATATGATTAACGTTTGAAGGTATTCTCTTTTGATGTCACACGTAATGATGCTCCGAATATCGTGCAAGGAATTGCAGTAGTAGTTTCAAACGAATCTAATATCGGCAGTTTGTTTTTATAAAAAATCTTTGCAACAATGTTGGAAACTTGCAGTTCAAATGTTGAAAAATCAATCAATAAATCAATCAGGTTTTAGAAAATCAAACAAGTACATGTAAAACGTAGATGTTATCATTAAAGCAAACTGGAGAATCAGGTCACATATTACCGTTAATATCAAACACTACCACTATTCCACCATTTTCAGCTGTAATTAAAAAAAGCAACTTCATTCAAAGTTTTTCAATATCATAATAAGAACAGAAAACAAAACAACCATACATCGCCTTTCTGAAACATCGTTTAGTCGCAATGTAAAATTAATATAAATAGAAAAGAAAAATATGTGTAACGAAAAATGTCCCGCAGTTTAACAAACTGTTGAAGATTAGTTAATTTAATGAAAATTCATTTGAACTTAAAATCAGTATTTTGACATGGAATTTATGATCTTTTAAACAATGGTTACATTTCTTATGGCATTAAAAAGTTCGATTATTTTATTTATTTACGTACTGAGATTTTTACTTTTGATTGAAATGAAATTCTGTTAATTACATCATTGATTGAGAACATCTGAAAACAGGGCATGCTATGCGAATGATTACATTATAACACAGTGAGGCGTCTGGAATACAAGATACGGGAAATCCGTGTGCCAATCCCTTTTGAGCGTTTTAATCATTGCATAAAGTCAAAATACCTAAAACATCAACACATCCTCTTCCAACCCCGTCACAGCCACCGGTTACTATGGCAACTTTATCCTTAAACCGTTGGCTAGGTGCTTTTTCAGACATCTCGTATGTATTGCTTATTCTGAAAGTATTATCGTGTAATTTTAGTTGTTTTAAGAAATCCCATATTTTGTAAGAACATAATATCTACTGGTTTCGGAACTTTTTCATTTACAACTTTTGTCTTTGTATAATAAGTAAGGACAACACTGCTGCGGAGACTTTGATAGCACGCGAGTAATTGTCTATTTACATGTTGGTAGCACTGACGCCATGTTTTTTTCGCACGAAACATTTCTTTTATTAATCTTACCTCAGTCAGTGATATCAAGTTTGCCGCTGGACTTTGCTTCTACTTACTTTATTTTTCTTGTGATTTTAATTAACTGGTAGCAAAATATCAGTCATTTCCATTGATATTAATCGCTATCGAAAGAGCACCAATATCCGGACCAAACATCACGGACAGTAACTTTCATTGTTGGTGCCTATTCATAGCTAGGTGGACTGAGGCAAATATTGCATCGATATGGAATGGACTGCCTTTTCGAGTCAAGTTAGTCTTTATCAATGAAAGTATGCTATTACTTGCTGAATTGTCTTAAGACAAAGCCAGTGAGATCCAAAATTGTTCCTGTTATAAGCACATCTAATTTGCCTATAGAATGTTGAATGTATGTGCTCAATAACATGTATTTTGAAAAGGATATCAAGTTTTAGATATCTAATTTTGGCAGTCGTTGTAGTTAGATACACACGTTTGTCAATGATCAAAAGCAGAATTGCATCAATAGTTTACGAACTGGCCCTTTTAAGTTGTCATCAAAGCATTATGAAGCTATAACAATAATGATAAAGCAAATACATGTACATTCTCAAGACCGCAAGCCACCTGCTTGCCCAATCGGAACATCACTCGGCCTTTTCCGTAGAAATAACCCGATTGCTGCTTGCCCTCAAATAGAGGGAAGGGATTTTTAACCTTCCATTCCTTCCGAGGTGGTGTAGTCGCCAATATATTTCAGGAAAAGTTATGGTGACTACATTTATTCCTAAACTGTAAAGTACTAGTGTCACATGCAACTTTTCTCGGCACGATGTAAGTAATATGCTCGTTCACTATATTTTTTCTGTTTAAATCGAAAGTTTCCGTCGTAGATTAACATTTTACAATTTATCAATTTTGTATTTACGTCGCCTTAGTATTTAGTTGAAGTAGTGTTATACTTAGATAGTGCTAGCCTCTTGTTCTCAGAACATTTTTCATTGTTACAGTATTGACACTTTCTCTTATATACGCAAAAAAGGATTAGAGCGTGATATACCTTGCAAAACATATCACGTTAGACGTCCGGAACTATTTTTGATTTATTTAAAATTCCCTCCCGCATAATTTTGCCCACAACATTTACGAGCGCATCCATTAATACACTTGGATTGGCAGTGTAATGAATGAAGTCACGTGATGTTAACAAATCGTAGTCAAATTAATGTTAATGTAGTGTTTTAATAGAGGAGTAAAAACGAACGGCTAAGTTTCACGAAATGCACGGGATGCTACGAGTACAAGCGTTTTCTCAACGGAAACGACTTCATGTTAGTGCAGTAAATAGAACCGTTTCTAAATTTTTTTGATGTTTGAATTAACGTGTTAGAATGGTAAAAGATATTTCTTTTGAATGATGTACCGGATCATATACTACGATTTGTCGTTAAGGTGCTTCCTACATTCGGCCTTCGTGATTAGATTCCTACTTATCTGAACTCCAAATCATTACACATGTATATGATCCGGTATATTACTCAACAGCAAAATATATTCCCTAAATGTTGCACATGTTTTGTGCCGACTTGTTTCAAACGTTCTGGCTACAATTGGCTTCCTTCTGGGAAGGAGTGTGTGGTTACAAGTAAAAGAAGTGGCTGTAAATTAGCGCTAAATCAAATGGTTTTGACTTCAGCAACTTCTGCTTTACAGTATACAGTACACAATTGTAAGGGGGGGGGGAGGGATGGGTGGGGGGGGGGGTCAAATATAAACTCAAATTATACATTGTATAAGGACGGAGAGTTCAGTATATAGCTATAGGAAAACAATATTATATATTTCTGATTATTTACACGATCTATCTTCGATAGAGAACATGGTTTACAGTACTGTTACAATAGCGCAACAGGGCAAATATGCAATAACACAAAATAGATAAAGAGAATACAGTTGACTCGAATAAATAACGTAATCATTCCCGCAAACAGTATTCAAATGCACTAACGTTGTAAAGTCTACATCTAATAGCAAAAGGTGAAAACTTACTTCAAACGAGGATAAAATCTTTCAAAATAATATGTTCCAATACAAAAACACGTCACGTCGGCTTAATTGACACTTCAGCAATATTACATAAGAGTTTTGTGCTTGCTTTGTATGAGACGTTACCTGCTTAATATCCGTATCAGTTTATCTTAGCATGTGCCTGCTGCAAAATGCGCGTTCTACATAAATTAAATTTGTATTGTGATTGCAAGGGTTGACCACTAATACTTATTTTAGGAGTCAATAATTATGAGAATTTATGTTCAAGGTAACAAGACCTGAAATGATGCAAACACTGACTTTGCTTTAAATCAGATAGGTACTTTGGAGAGAGCTATACATGTGCAAACACCTTTTTTACATTATTAATTATGGATGGAGGATGACCTAAATGTCAAAATGCACTATTTCAGTACAAATTATTATCATAGAACCACTAAATTGCTGTGCTAACTGGATAGCTTTTCTGGCTGGAAAAATAATATGACTGTTGCTGGATTTTAAACAACACCACTGAAGTGCCTTTGTCAGTGACCTTAACCACTGAGACAAAAAAGCTGAAAGCCTGTAGTAGTGAAACCATTCTATTTTATAATTTATGTTTATATATTTAATGATAGGACATAATTCTTGGTCTAGCTCAATTTTAAATATGAAAATGGATATTCTTTTGTAAAACTGTAAGTCAGAATTATGGAACATATCTGTGTATCTGAAAGGTGATATCAGATGTTGAATTCCTCAGTTTAGAGCATGTTGTAGTTGTCCAAAATTCTGAGCAGTCAAAATACTGATCAAAATATGCCATCAATGAGAAATCATTAAGAACAATAAAGTATTGCATGATTTAGTACAAATATTAAATTTATATTCTAGTTTATTACTTGCACTGACTCTACAACATGTTAACATAGTTTATGCATTTTTTAGAGATTTTTTTCTGTGAAACAAAGTTATCTCTCAATGAGAAAGAGATATTTCTATCAAAACGAAATACGTCTCTTTGAAATTAGAGAGATATCTCTTCTTGGAATAAAAAGTAAAATGGCTTGCGATATATCTCTTGAACTGAAAGAGATATCTCTTAAAAGACTAGAAATATCTTTCAGCATTTTTTTGTGAGAGATATCTTTCAAAGCAACAAACCAATTTACTATTTATTAAGAAAATAGATATCTTTCTGTTAATCTGTTAACGAGAGCAAAAACAAGGATTTATGGATACCGGTACTATATTTTAAAATGACATTTTTTCTAGCTGTTGGAAACGTTCGCTTAGACCCTTTTTAACCTAACAAGGGGTAGATATAACCCTCTGGAAAAACTCAAATGCAAATGGGTGGTGTCAATTGCCTGTTTCGTGCTTTGATTCGACCGCTTGTTAATTACATGTCACAGCTCATCCAAATGAGCTATTTTTTATAGAAGACACTGCCCTTTGAAAGGAAGTATCGTCTACATACCAAGTATTTGCGGATCTGCAACTATGGAAACATCATCGACTTATTGTTAACTAAAGTACATATTCTTTCGAACTGCTAGTGAACGATTATAGGTTGTTTCAAAACCTGATCAGCTAATAGTCTTTGTGTCCCTCAAGGGTAAATCATAGATAAAAAAGCTATACATTGTTCCTCTTTGCTGTTACATATCAAGTACTTTCATTTTTATTTATGTATACATTGTATTGATGCACAACTAGAGACATTCACGATAGAACCAACCAGGTTTTCATTCTTCAATCATTTTCTTCCCCATCACCCGACTACAGTTTATTCCACTAAATAAATTAGTGTCCAGTACCTTGTCAATATTCTCTTAAGTAGTATCCAATGCCGGACACTGCTGGAAGAATTCCTGCATTCTTGACTAAGAATGCAGAATGTCTTATTCGCAAATTTATATCCGCGAAAGAATAATTCTGTAATAGTTAATCTATTTAAAATGAACCTCTCGTGAGACTTTTAAATTAGCGAAGTGGAAAATTCTCAAAAATAACGAAAATTGACTAATCGCGAATATTACCCGATTTACAAAATATGTTTCAAATCTTTGCTTACATGGAACATTTGTTGTAGCGAATTGTATACATGTAGTTGCACTTATTCTTTGTCTTGGCTTTTTGCTCGTTTGTTTATGTCCTGACACGTTTTGTTGGACACAATGCATGATTAAGAACTCATAATATGAATTATAATATATAAATATGCAAATCGTGTCTCTGTGAAGCCATACCATTGTCTTAAATAGTTATTTGTCAATAACCCCATACGTGAGTTTTAATAAATGCATATGAGAATGTGTGATAAAGAAACTTGAATGTTGTTAATATTACTCAGTTCTTGCTCGCAAAATGATTCATAAGATACGACAGGACTGTGCATGCGACCTTTGTAAGTATGCTAGCATTTTGAAAAGAAGTACATGACGTGTTCAAAATGAATGGTCAAGAAAGTATAAAATTTGTATTAGCTCTTTCATGCGAATTCACTCTGAATCTGCCCAAAAATGCCTATCGAAAACGTTTTAAACGATTTTATATATTGACTGCAGGGAAAAATAAAAAAAAAGAGAAATAAAACAAGCACATGAAAGTGATAGCGGACTTCATATTAACAAGTTTTGTATCTACGATATTGCTCAAGCTACATGCATATGGTCAGAGACATAGGTAAACTGTGTTCCCCTCTATGCTACAAAGGCCCGTTAAAATTATGGCGATGTTACTGTAACTCTGCCTTTAATATACTTTACAATCACCTTCAATTCAAATCTTTCACGGAATGTAAGACGCTACTAAAGAATAAATAGCACTGCAGATTCGAAAATTAAATAAATCACTATAAAGGTTTTTAACATTTTTCAAACAGTATTAAGTAACATATTAAAGTATCATAAATCGGTGAAATTTTGTTGCCTTGTGATCCAGTGATGTCTTGCTAGCATTTGAAAGAAATTTGTGTACTAAACATACCATGGCATTAAATTTGCGGAAACCAGTATCGCCTGTGAATTGACCACAATAACAGAAAGTTTAAATATTTCGTAAAATCAGACATTATAAAGTAAATTGAATATCCCATGACACATTGTGTCATGAAATCCGTATTTTCTTTTAGTAGAGTTTACGTTTCCAAGTGTATGGGTTACCGTGCAGTATCAATAATTGCAATGATTTTGAAGCACTGTTACACCGAACAACTTATTTCTTAATGGACAGGGTGTCTTGGGCTAAATAGATGTATTACTTCAAAAGATAAAAAAGGACAATGTTAACTGCAACATTCAAATTGCTTTTATTTAAAATCTGCATATAACACTTTTCATATAACAAGGCATTTAAAATACCACCAAGAACCGCAGCATACTAAGAATAACAAAAACACGCAAAAATAAGTGTTATGTACTTTGATTCCTGTTACGTCTAATCCAAATGAACAGCATATTTTATTAATTATGGTTTTTATTAAGCCATTGTTCGACGGCCACTCTGCTACAGTTGTATATCAGATAAATGCGTTTGTACCGCCCTTCACACCATATCCAATCTCCGCACCGCCCGTACACATGATCTCTTCTCCGGTAGTAAAGGTTGCATCAGTGGCAAGAAACAAGCATGCCAAACCTATCTCACGGGTCTGTGCAAATCTGTTCATATGCTAGAAGAAGAAGACTTAGTGTATTTATGCATCTAATATGTAACATTAAACGTTTATGTAAATTGAATGCTAACATTGTGTAGGCAGTTCATACAATACTGTTTTGGGTTCTGTCGCGTTTTCTCAGAAATTCGAGGCTGAAAACGCTACACACAGTTTGAAAATTGCTTACATTAGTTGGAAAGAAGTATGTGTAACATAATTTGCATTCATGTTTATTTCTAAACATACAACTATGCTATGTCCTTTCCAACGCAAAATTAGTGTCAGAATATGTGACAAAATACAGCGAACAGGGGCATTTGCAACTATTTGATAGACGAAGACATGAACGTAAATATTTACATCAGGTTCGATGAATGGAAACAGCTAAAGTTTTCTACAACAGGACTGTAGAATACATAGTCCAGATATTTCCGATGATATTAGCTTGAAATAGAGCTCACATTATATGCCCAAGGCAGTTTGATATGTACGTTACAAAACATATAGTTTACATTTTATTGATTATATGCATTTATGTGATAACACATGCAGGTTAAAGTGACGCCGTCATTAGATTAATTTTAGGACATATAGATACCCTAAATTCATGGAGCACCGACAAGATTGCAAATTTTGGCTTATTCCGCCCTTCACTTTTCACGGAACAAAAATATATTTTATGCAAAATATTCAACGTCTAAAACACTAACAAAGAGAAACAATCTACTACAGCGACTGTAGAACAAGAACTTCCATGGCAAAAAAAAAAAAAAAAAAAAAAAAAAACAGAAAAAATAAAGACACTTACATTACATTGGGATAGTTTTTCTCTTTCCTCAACCGGAATCACTGCCCTGGCTAGTCTTGTATCTACTGGTGCTGGAGCAATTCTATGTTATAAAATGATATAAACTGTACGAGTTAAACACTATTCGATATAGAGAAGTTCAAATTCGGTACTAGAAGTAAAAGACATACGAAGATATATAATTATATAAACAAAGATAATAGACCTTTCGAATTACTTAAGAATATACTTACGAGTTAACCCTGACACCATATTTTGCTTCATCAATTGCCAAAGCCCTTGTAAGTGACGACACGCCTCCCTGTGAGATAAGCAATGTTGATGGAGGGCAGATACAAAATAAGTAAATGAAATGAATATGATTTCGTATTAGTACATATTATATCAAAAATGCAAACTTGTCAAACTTGATTCTAAAATTTGCAGAGTTAGAAGTCTTTAATTTTACAGCCCAACAACTAAAAAAACCAAAAACACCATACAAAACAATGCCCACCAACATCCAGACACTCAGAAAGGAGATATAATCTTGCAATTATGGCAAAAGGCAGCAGATAAGGTACATACTGCAGCTTCAATATCAATTATATATAACCAACGGCTTTCCAAATAAAACGACTAAAGGATATCACATACACAGTAACGCAAATACGCCACAAGGCGCAAAACAAACACATTAAAAAGTAACAGGTTGAATCCGCGGCTACTGCTCTTGAGCGGTCAGTTATCCGAAATGTTAGCCAAAGGCATTAAAACCAGTCTGTGATATTGCAACATCCCTTTTCGAGTCCGAACCGAATCTTAACGATTCCCTTTTAATGCTTGGAGCAAAGCAAAGAAGCTGCATGTACCAATTTCACGTCTCGAAATGACGCTGGAAATAATCGAACCTACGACCTACCACGCTCCAAAACTACCACAACACAATGTAATCGGTTTATGAATTCACAAATGATGCAATCTAGGTTCATTACCTATTTAAACGCTTCAAAGTGGCCATATCAAACAGTAGTCAAGACTGAAGAGTTAAACGCATTAGATGCTGTGAAAACATGTAAGAAATGTACATGTATTGTGTTGAGTTAATTCTCTAATTAACAAAAATAAATGAAAATATACTTTGTAGAAAGAGTGAATTTTCAGTTTTGACTAGGAGAGTAAAAAACAGGTTTTTACGGAATTTCTCTATATTCAATGGAAATAGAACTATTTTACAAACGCACACATGCTGGATATACATGCATCTATGGCAATGTTGATTATTTTAGGAGTACAAATCAATGATTTATATCATATTTGAACGATAATATCACTTTAATTGCTTGCAAAGAATAAATGATTCTGCACAGAAAAGTGATCTGGATACCTTTGAGGCGGCGTATGTCGAAGAGTTTTTAAAAGCTGCTGAAGCACAGTTACTAGATATGTTCACAATGCACCCCTTGGATTTTCTAAGGTGTGGAAGCGCATACTGAAAAGATAATGACCGCATCAATTTTGATAAGATACCATGACGACAGTTGTTTTTACAGTTTATCGTTATGTTCATATAAATGTAAACAGAACAGGATTAGAGAGGCATTGCTACGAAGGAAGACCCCCAAATCAAAAACGAGTAAAGAGAATGCTGTTGTTAAATAGTTTAAAGAGCAAGAGCT
>JAFMSR010000006.1:26679068-26692487 GCA_022818135.1 Saxidomus purpurata
CTTTATAGAGAGAATCTTATCTGTAGCAGACATTGTTTACATCTGAATGTACGACTTCCTTAGAAATGTGTATCACGTGATACACTTATCAGCTATTGATGACGTACCTGTAAATCTCTCCTATATAGCTAGTTACATGTATACTTTGTAGCATTTAGTGTTCATTCCTCCCTATCAACATACTCTATCCATAGCTTATCCTATGTAAAAGTATATGATGGCAGCACGAGGGTAAATGTAATTTGCTATTTTCAATCTTAAATCGCCTAATTTATCTATCACAGTTTATTTAGATATATACATACAATCCACATTATTAAAACACAAATTGACAATTAATTTAGCAGAAATCGCTATGCCTCTTGAACACTCCAAAACATGTACATCTAACAGCAACGAAAGTGGTAAAAACTTACTTGCTTTGTATGAAAGATACAAATATTCACGTTAACTGCTTCAGCTTAGTATCAGTTTAACATAACATGCACAGTCTACATAAATGTGTAATCATATAGTATCAGTGTAAGATTGTGCGATAGCCTATAACATTTTAACCTACGTAGGCGTATCATTTACGCTTACTTTTCTATGTTATTATTCAAGTTAAACTTCATTGTATGTTTAACTATTTTCTGTATGGTATATCGTTATCAAGTCACTTTTCAATAGAGACACATAGCATCATTTAACATCTAAAAAAAAAGTGTCGGTTAACGTAAATCGGATGCTACTTTACACGATGTCAGCCATCTAGATCAATTTCCACTCTTATTCGATTAACGTCTACTGTTCTGAGTTAAGCGTTTTGTTGCATATGCCGCTGCGGATCAATACCTTATTTCAGGACATTAGAAGTGTAGTACATTTTGTGAAGGTAAATGACCCTGCTAAAGATCACCGTTCGATATAAATTTAATACATGAGAGAAAGTGTGCCGGAAGACAATATTTTGGGAGTTATTTACCTTTTATACATTCATTCAGAAATGAATACTTAATAGCTATAAGCATTCGGTTACTATTCTAGGTCTATGCAAAACACATATTGTCTAACCGGAGCCTATTTATTCGTAAAGAAAATGTATTGAAACTGAAAATTATATTTCATTCGTTAAAAGGTGTGCATATATTGTACATTGTTTATTAAGCAGGTCATAGAGGTAAACAAGAAAAAAGCATGTTGAAAAAATGCAATGTGCAAAACAACTTTTTTTCTTTCAAGAGCCTTTACAGTGTAAAGTGTATTCTACCTATTTTATATCCTCTTGTCCTATAACTGTTACATATAGCTGAGTAATGTTGTTGTGTAATCTGCATGGATAAAACATCTGTTGATAACAATAGCGAGTGCAATAAAGATGTCAGGAGGTTCAACGTCTTTTCGGTTTAAGAATAAAGTTGCTATAGTAACAGGTGGTGCAGATGGAATCGGCAGGGCATGTATCGAAGTGTTTGGTAAGTTTATTTTTTTAAACTATCAATACATTGTTTAATTCATTTCCTACATGTGCATGGAATGAAAATAAAGTGGTAAATCTACAGGTATTGCACAGTTCAATTACAACACGCGAAATGTTTAAACCTCTTTTTGCAAAGATGACGATATTATCAAGTACATGTAGTTAATTTGTATTTATTTATCGGTTGACTGAAATGAATCATAAAATTTAAAGTTATACTTCTCTTGTCAAAATTTGTCAACGTTGCACGTAGACATTTAACTGCAATCACAGGAAGTTGATATTTTGTCCAAAAAATAAAAAAGATCAATGTATCTTGCGAAAAAAATCACCCCTCTATATATATAAACACAAGGAATGCAATGCCTTCCGTACCCTACCCACTTCTCCCATACAAGAACATTTTTTGTAACAAACTGACAACTGGGTTTTCTGGTCTAGACAGTTAAAGTGTTTTAAATTATCACAGAAACTGTCCTTACTTTTAATTTATCGTTGTTTTAACTACTGAAAAAGCATCTCTTTCGCGAAATTTTCCAACACGTCGACTCTATGTGCTGACGTCAGAGCTTTTCTCCTGCGGAGCGAAGGTAACTAGTGTAAATTCCGTGTACCGTTCCAGTTCGTACAAGCACGCTTAACGAGAATGACATAGGAAGAAACAATTTCTGCCTTCAGAAGGACACAGTTTTGTTTTGACCAGGTCGTGTGGTACAAGTAAAATTTAAACACTGAAGTAAATACTCTGAAATGTGTCCAAACCCTAATAAAGACTTCAATTCTATTCGGTTCAATTCGCACCGTTTGTAAGAGTTACCCCGCTTGATTTGGTTTTCCTATTTTGTTGTAGTAAGTATAAATTAACTAAACCTATAAAATAACAAATATTTCCATTCTTTATCATTAAAAAAATAATAAGACAACACTGCAAACATACAAAAAATTTTCAAAAGAATAATATTTAATAAAAATATGTTACTTTCGCTCTGAAGGACAAAAGCTCTGACGTCAGCACATGGAGTCGACGTGTTGGAAAATCTCGCGAAAGAGATGCTTTTTCAGTAGTTTAAACAACGATAAATTAAAGGTAAGGACAGATTCTGTGATAATTTTAAACACTTTAACTGTCTAGACCAGAAAACCCAGTTGTCAGTTTGTTACAAAAAATGTTCTTGTATGGGAGAAGTGGGTGGGGTACGGAAGGCATTGCATTCCTTGTGTTTATATATATAGAGGGGTGATTTTTTTCGCAAGATACATTGATCATTTTTATTTTTCGGACAAAATATCAACTTCCTGTGCTGCAATGAACAAACTGTTATATGCAAAGCATGGTTTAATCGAGAGTTATTAAAGGAGCACTTTCTACATTTAGGAGATAATATTATCCAAACACAAATAATGTGTTAAAGGAACATAAACTGATAAAATAGATACAATTTTAAAGAACAACGTATATTGAACAATGCTTTAGTTTACCGGAAATAATCAACATAACAACATTCTGTAATAAATCGGAATCCAACCATTAATTGTACAACATCTTTAAGTAGACTGTTTTTTTATTTTAAAACGCTGATTTTACCGACAATGACTGGAATACATACAGTCATGTACATGTAGATTAATCTTTTAGATTAAGTAAAAATACCTGCAAATATTCCACTTTTTATACTTTGAAGTAATAACATTTGATACAGTTTTAGGGAGTGCCTCTTTTAATTGCATTACAGATCATAAGTTCAATAGATCTATGAGATTTTTCTACTAAGAAATATCAAACGCGCAGTGTGCGTAAATTTGGTGATCGCCCCATTGGTAACAGTTCCAAAAGTTTATTATTTTTACAATCTCTAACTTGCCGTCCTACACGAAATTAATCAATTGTATGGTTCTATCGATGATTAAAAGTAGATAGTTTGTGCCAATGAAGAAATTCATTTAACTCTACTTTTTACTTTTTAACTCACCTGAGTTCACTCAATTGAAGCTTAAGGTATGGTCTTTTGTCCGTCGGCCGTCGTATGTCGTACGTTGTACGTCGTCCGTCTACCATTGCTTTAAATGACATATTGTTGCAAACCACTTCGTGGAATATCATCAGACTTGGCAAGAAGCATCCTTACATCACGTTCCCTAAAGCTTGTTCAAATGGTTCCGATTAACTGAACAATATGGCCATCAGAAAAATCTTCTCCAACACCGCAAGGCACAGAGCTTCGATATTTGGTTTGAGGCGTCGTCTAGTGAACCTCTACCAAATCTGTTCAAATCTTGCCCCTGGGGTCAATCCATTCAATATTAATATCAAGTTTGATGTGTAGTCATCTTAAATTTATATCTATCATTACATGAACAACTTGTAGCGTGTTGAATGATAAATGAATGTTTTACTGCGATAACCAAACCTATTTTTTGGATCCAGACAAAGTTATGAATATTTTGTTTCAAGTTAGGTAAAATTTGAGTGAAAATGGGCTGAATGAATCTTGATAAATATACTGTTACAATACCGGTAATATATTTTGGACTAATATTCCAATACATGGCAATATCTTGCAAACGAATTGAGTGTATTTTCATAATCAGAAGCGGACCGTTTAAATTTCAGGTCAAATAACTTGTTTGGAATCTCATATGTTGTTGCCAATCAGACTGTACTTACTCAAATTCAGGCCCAGGTTCATAATAACTTGGCATAGTTCAACTTTTTATTTTTGTGGACAACCACAATTTTCTACAGAGGTTGTTTATAACTAGTAGAAAACATATTTCTATTTTGGGTGAAATAGGTTACGGTTTCAGGCCATGGTGACAGTGGTCAGTGAAACGGTACCATTAAATAACAAGACAAATGATGAGATATAATCTTCAAATAAACTAAGATGAAAATAAAAGCGCTTTAACACATAGGAGCATTTACCGTATGTGTATGTTGACACAAGTTTGTATTTTATTTTTCAGCCGAAAATGGGGGTAAAGCTATAGCTCTTGACATTAAAGGTAATATACATCTATCTCATACAACTCAATGGTCTGGACTGACAAATACGAGGGGCGTCTTTAGTGGCCAATAAATCTTGATTTCCATGCGGAGGTTTATTTATAGCATATCACTGGAAAGGTTATTGACTTCACTACACAACTGACAATTTTTGTACGATTTCCACATGACTAATAACAGCAACCTTTGACAAAGACTTTGCAAATGTATTGTGAAATAAGATGAACGATATACTCTGAAAGAGATAAGTGGCATACATGTACTAGTAGCAGGCTAAAATCAGTCTGCCGCTTGTTTACTGTAAAAAGGCAGTTAAAGATACGTAAGGTATGTTCCCGTTAGGTCCCGGACCAGCTGACCTCTGAGTAGAAGATAATGATAACGCACCTGTGCACCATTCAGCTTTAGTGCAGACTTGTTTGGCAGAGAAACATGTTGAAGTTTTTCAACATCCACCATACAGCCCAAATCTCTCATCCTGTGTCTTCTGGTTGAATCCATACATCAAATTTTGTCTGCATGACCGCTTGTTGGAACCCGCAGTGTTGCTGGACGAATTCTATATTCAATGCTATAACACTATGCTTAAAGAGTACTTTAATGTTCTGAATGGATTTCCCGTCTTCAAAACATGTGTACAGTACAAGCGAGAATGCTTTCAGGGACACCACTAGTTATTTCTTAACAGGGAAGACTTATGTGAATAACTGTTGCCACTACTTAAAACATGATCCTAATAGATTATCCAGTTTCTTTCAAACGATTCTCGTAATGAATAAAGATAATCGTCTATTTTCATGGATTAACGTCTCAGGATCTAGCTTTATACTTAAGAAGTTATCATTATTAGAAAACGAGATTTATATGTAAATATTTTTTGGAAGTATTAGTCCATGTACTGACTTCTTGATGTATACTATAGATGACTTGGGAAGTAAAATGAAGTCAAGCGGTCCAGGAGAAATCATATACATGCATTGCGATATGACTAAAGAGGAAGAAGTCAAGGTACAAAAAATGTCTATAGAGCCAAATTGTCCCTTTCATGTAATTTCTTTAAACTTGGTTATTGCACTAAGACTCAAGATTTAAACATACTAGGCTATTTAATTTCGCGGAAATGAACTGACCTCGAAAATCGCTAACTTAAATTGCGCGAAATCATTTTTTGGTTAAACTTTACAGTAAATCTGTGATAAACTCATCGGCTTTGCTTTTTATTTAATATCTGCCCTTGAAACAGCATTTAATTATATTTTCTGATTTTCAAGTGCAGATAATTCGAGATCAAAGACCTATCGTATTTCAGACTTCTGTATTCAACTTTATTCTCAGTCAAAATGCCAAGTTTGTATATATTCTCCGAAATGGAAAGTTTTGGCCCTTTCTGCATATAGAAAACTGAAGCAAACTTCCGTAAAAGTAAATCAAAATTGTACATTTGTTATTTATACCATATCTGATTTTTATGGTTAGTTTCAGGTCATTTCATCTTTGGCATGTTTTCCCAAACATAGTTTTCAGTTCTTCGTTAGTTCTTTAATGAAATGTGTTCATCAGACTAAAATATAATTGTCAGCTAGCATGGCCAGCAGAGAGCGTTTTTAAAATTAATTAAGAGATATCAACTTATTTGTTGATTCGTAAAAGAACGTGACATATATGGCAGATTTTGTTTACATTCTTTTGTAGAAAACATCATTTTCTATCCTGAAACTTTTAATAAGATATTGAAATATTTCATAAGAAATTGTTCTTCTGCGATCTGCTTCCAAGATTGTTAAACAGATGATGATTCTCCAAAAACATTGTTTGTTTTAATTGCCTAATCTACTTACATACATTTGTATACGAAACATTACAATTCTAACACGACCAGCGAATAACCTACATACATGTAGAACAAAATATATTTGGGTTATTCTGCAATAAACCGACCTTGAACGACGCTGCGCGTACATCGTGTTTTGGCTGTTCAATTTACCCGACGTATAGAGGATCTTACATGACATACTGTGGATGACTTTGGGCAAAGCGGGGGAATTTAATGGATGACATATGTCTGGTGAAGTTAACTTGATTAATAACGATACCATTTACACTGAATTATCAAGCACTGTGGTGACTATATTACACCGGCCATAGCTCATATTATCAATCAGAGCATTCGTATTGGAATATTTCCAAATAAGTTTAAAGAGGCATTTGTTATACCAATTTTTAAAAATGGAGATAAAGACGACCCAAATAATTATCGACCAATTTCGATATTACCAACTCTGTCTAAAATATTTGAACGACATATTGCTTCACAGCTTCAAAAATTTCTAAATTCGACGAACATAATCCATTCCACTCAGTCAGGTTTCCGCGAACAGCATTCTTGTCACACTGCTCTTATTCACTTAGTAAATACATGGTTAAAAGATATAGATTCTGGGAAGTACGTTGGGGCAGTGTTCCTTGATTTAAGGAAAGCTGCTTTCGATTTAGTCGACCATACAATTCTCTTACATAAACTTGAACTGTGTCATTTTTCTAAAACATCAATTAAGCTATTCGAATCGTATTTGTCCAATAGAAATCAAGTCATTAAGGGAAATAACGTAACATCTAAGAAACTAGAAGTAACTTCCGGGGTTCCTCAGGGCTCGATCCTAGGACCTCTTCTTTTTCTCCAATACATTAATGACATCGCCTATGAAATGGACTCAGGTAATATCGACTTATACGCAGATGACTCTACCCTTTATGAATCCAACTCTGATATACATGTCTTACAGAATAAACTGCAAACAAACTTGAACGCAATTACTGATTGGTGCAAAGTAAACAATATGTCGCTTCATCCTTCAAAAACTAAATGTATGATAATAACTACGACCCACAAACTAAGAAGTAAAAATGATTTGCATCTGAAATTAAATATTGCTTGAACTTTGAAATTGAAAATGTTACTGCACAAAAGATTTTTGGTGTTTATATAAACAACGCATTATCATGGAAGTTACAATTACAAACAGTTTGTTCCAAAATTAATAATAAAATAGCGCTATTCAAAAATATAAGTTTTTTTATCTAAACGGCGATATGAAAATAATGTATTACAATGCATATGTATTATCAACACTTGACTATTGCTGCACTGTGTGGGGAGCAGGAAGAAAGAACATTAACTCGATATATAAACTACAAATTAGAATGGCGAAATTAATTCGAAAAAAAGCATTGTATAATTCTAATTCGTCATTATTACATGAACTTCAATGGATGTCTTTTGCAGACAGGTGTCATTATCATACGGCAGTCTTGGTATATAAAGCCCAGTATAACATGGCGCCTGTTTATATAAAAGATTTGCTCACCTTTGCCAGTAATAATGTATATTGCCTTAGATCAATTACTAACAATGACTTGGTAACACCTAAACAACGATCAAATTACATGAAAACCTCATTTTCCTATATGTCTGCACAATACTGGAACAATACTCCTACAAATATTCGCTCAGTTACATCTTTGAGCTTATTCAAACAGTCACTGAAAAACTATCTTTTAAGCAGATGTAATTAAAAAATTTTATTATCCGATAGATGTGTGTTAGGTATAAATGCGATTATTTATTTTCAATTCTTGAGTGATTGTCGTTTCAATGTGTAAATGGAGTATGAAATCATTTTTTTCCTTTTCCATGTTACAGAAGGCCATGTTTGAACTAAGATGTTGTAAATATTTTGTTTGCATATCTGTACATGTTACCTTCTTAAAATAAAGAATTTATTATTATTATTATTATTATTATTATTAACTGTCTTGTTGTTGTTGTTGTTTATACAGTGACGTCATTTATCAAGAGAAACTGTGACGTCATTTATCTATACTCGTTACCAATATTTTTCGTAACTTGAACCGTTATTGCGTACCCTGAAAATTCGAACCGTTTCTATAAATGAAATACCTGTTACATTTACTAGAAAATTATTAAAGTTTTTTCTTACTCATGAGACTGTAAATTACGTTGATGAAAATTCTGAAACATCGCGTATACATCTTTCATGAATGAAAGCAGGAACCTATATTTTAGGTTCCTGATGAAAGCCACGTTGAAATAGCGTTTTTACAGCGTTCGCGGGAGGTAACTTCAACGGCAAAACCTAGGTACGCAGGACGCAAGTGTAATTTACGTTCGATGAAAATAGTTCTCTCATTTTTTTTCAAATGTTGTTTGAAATAAGTCGTGTTAGAATCGAAATAATAAGTAATTATCCAATTTTTAATTGTAGAATGACCCTCGTTTGTCGTTCTTATGCGTATTAATATATCACTCAGGCCTTCGGCCTTCGTGATATATTTTTGCGTATAAGAACTCCAAACTCGGGTTATTCTACGATAAACCAAACATGGATACATATTTTTTCTTAAATATACTCAGAAATAAGAAAACAATGTTTACGTTTCTTCTAATAACTTTAACAGATAAACTGAAAGAATCTTTGTCTCTCAAATTTTGACACCCAATTCAAGATGAAAGTACATGTATCCGGGTGTTTCAACGGAGCTCAGAGCCGAAGTGCAATATCTACTCTTATAGTCTTCTGTGTAAAACAATCTTAAAGACAAATATACAGAAATTATATGTAGTTGTGTCATTGTTTGCATTTTTGTTGTCTTGCAGAAATCGATCGAAGAAATCGCAGGCAGATTCGAAAGATTGGATTGTCTTGTCAACAACGTTGGCCGCCGTACGTATTGCTTTTTACACATTAGCTTTACTTTTGTTCGTGACAGACTCTGTTTTCAATACTTAAAAGATGGATACTTAAGCGCACGGCTAAATTTAATGAGTAAGATGCGTCGCTTTACCCGTCATGTATGGTATTTTATGCTTGTCTGTCTGTCCGTGCGTCCTTCTGTCTATCCGTCACAATTTTTGTGTCTCGTGCATCTCCATAAGTTGTATTAGGGTGTTACGGGTGGAGACATATGTTTCCTTCTAGTTCATCCTTCTATTTATTCCTGTAAGTCGTCGATTGTCATTTGGTAGATTGTAGTATTTTTGTAATCTTATACAAAGCTTATATTAGATGGTAGATTCCTAAACGGATGCTAGATTCTTCGTAGGTAAGACATCGTCCGAAGGCACTAGATTGCTCAAAACAAAACACGGTATATCGTACACGAACTGAAGATTGCTTGCTTTGATCATCCTTACCTAATGATCTCTTATTAAAAGTGAAAAGAACAGTTTTGTCAAAGTCTGTATTGCATTCCAAAACCTGAACTTAATGTTTTTCTCAGTCACATTTTGATCAACGTGCTGTTTAGACAATGAAACTTATCATTAGCAGCAGCCAAATGGTTCTCAGCTACGTCAGATTGTTTTGCCAAAACAAATCTTGATGCATATAATATGCATCTGCCTTTTCAATTTTACGGAAATTTCAGCGTGAAAATAAATTGAGACGACAAGATTCGAGGGCTAAAATGACTGTTACGTTTTTCTTTTCAGATTCAGGCTTCCATTGTATTGACGACCTAACTGTTCAGAGTTTTAGAGATCTGCTTGAGGTTAACTTAATCAGCCACTTCGCTGCTAGTAAGGTAATATTTCATTTAAGTTGTATTACCCTGTCAAAATGTTTGGCCATCACAGAAGCTGAAAATACGGTACATGCTTTGAAAACATGTACATGATGAGCTTTGCCGAGTTATTTCTCTTATTAAAAGACATAAATGAAAATATCTCTAACAGAAAACATGGATGAACAATTTCCGACGAGGATAGTTAAAAAAGATGTTAACTGATTCTCTATATTTATTTGGAAATGAAAAGTCCGTAAAGCTTTGCTATAACTTTGGCAATGTCAATTTTTCAAGCAGTATATATATGTGATTAATGTCTTTTTTGAAATTATGATGCTCACGTTAAAGGATAATACATGAATGAAGTGTGTAAAAGAATGAAAATATATTTTTAGTATTCAGTCCTGTCTAAGAATACTTCATTCTTAATTGAATTGTTTTTAGGAAAATTTTCGAAAAGTTGTTTTTAGATCGATTGTCATTTTTAATTTTTAATGTAGATTTGATATTTTGCCAACAGTAGAAAAAATCGAAAATCTTTTTATCTGTTGGGATGATATTTGTACACTCAACAGGTTTAGAAACGCAAAGATTTCTCCTGTTGAACATTTTTTATTTAAATGACGCTATTGTTTTTATTTCTATTTAAGTCATTTTTTGCGATGAATTATTGAAACTTTTACATTAATTCAATTTTATATTGTTTTTGTTGTGGATGAAATTTGAATAAATTCAAAACACGATAACGTTGTTAAAACAAATATTTTACCACTTTTGCGTTTCTAAACCTGTTGAGTGTAGTTATGTGTTACATATTTTTATAGTATGCACTTCCGTTCCTACGAAAGACGCAAGGATGTATCGTCAACATATCAAGTATTTGTGGATCAGCAACCATGGCATCATCACCGACATATTGTGCGACAAAAGTACACATTTTCTTTCAAAAACAACGATTAAGTGGTTTTAAAACCTAATATTGCTAAAACATCAGCTTACTGCCTGTTGTGTCCCTTAAGTGTATACCATATATAAAAAAGCTATGTGATGTACATGTTACTGTTTGCGAGAATAAGTACGTTATTTCGAAAAAGCGTAGACTCCGAGAAATGACGTACAATGTAATTAGTCCAGCCAACAGTACATTTGTAGTCTATATATTGTGTACTATGTTACAATGTATATTTGCTCTGCTGCGCTGTTGTACCTGTTCCGTATTATAGATATATGTTATCTATTGTAGATAGATCACAGTTAAACTCCGGCCTTATACTCGGTACAAACTCTTAAAATAACATTACTTATGTTGTTTTCCTAAACAATATATGATGTAACCGTAATACAAAAATATTTCATCTTGGCTGTTACTTATCATGTACTTTCATTTTTATTGATGTGTCACAAAACACACAATCGATCAATGTTTACACATATTATAACGTTTTGCAATATATTCGTCCAAGAATATACACAAACACTGTTTTGTATTTTCGTCCAAGAAATAGATGTTTTCAAAAGCATTACACATAAAACAAGGTTTTTGTTTCCCCTGAGAGACAAAAATACACAAACGTAAAGCACATAAACCTTATTTTGTGTTCCCAAATTTATGCAAATACTTTTTACACAAAAATACATTTTATATTCGTCCAGGAAACCCAATCATACAAGCAGTTTACACATAAAAATATCTTTTTTAAATAATGGTCTTAAAGTACATGTAATTATACATAGAACTGACCAATACTCTTTTGTTTCGCCCAAGAAACAGAATTTTGCAAAAAACTACGCATTAAAGTATTGTTTATCCAGTTGATATAACTACACAGACTACATACGCATAAGAAATAGTTTTGTTTTGTCCAAGAAACCGAGTCGTACAAAAGGTTGACGAATAAACTATCTTTTGTTCATGATACATAGTTATTAGTATATAGGCAACTTACTTAAACATAAAAACATTTATGTTTCGTACAAGAAAGATAATTATACAAAGGTTTACACACAAAATTTAAAAAAAGAAATATGCATAGAGAAGCCTACCTGAAATAGAGTTACTATGATGAACTTACGAGTTTGGTCAATGTTAATCTGTTTTTGAGTGAGAAATATTCAAATATCCTCTCTCGGAAATGATATTTAGCAAAATGGGAGTAAAAGTATTGATTGTTGGAAATCTGTTACATTTATACGCATGCAGCTAAAATGAAATTTAAAGAAAACATGTCAAGGATGTTTACATCTAAATCGCTCAATGTAAGCTTTTATTTGTACGTATTTGGTGGTGTGGTGGCCGAGTGGTTAACGCTCTGGACTACCAATCTGGAGGTCCCCGGTTCGATTCTCGGCCGGGGCACTGGGTATTTCAGAAAGCTTTTCAGTGTTTCCCACCTATCTGAGATGAACTGGTAAGAAACCCAGAGGTAGTCTCGCGTGTATCGGTGCTATACGCCGGGCACGTAGAAAAGAACCAAGGGGTCTATTCGTGAAAGAGCTAGGGTCTGGTACCCGGATTCCCTTGTATCTGCTTCTTTCTCTAAAATAAAGGACCACAATGGAAATAAGAGCTTGCTCTTTATTGTGTTATCCTTGGTACTTGGTACTGAAATAAATACATACATACAACTTACTAATATTTTACTATTATTAGGGTGGTGTCACCTCCTTGACGAAGGCACTAGCGATTGACGAAGCAAAGTATGGAGTCAGAGTGAATAGGTATGTCTTTACTCTCCTCTATCGGGAATATCTAGAATAAACTTGTCATTTTAAAAGGAGTTATAAGTAATTCTAATTGTTCATAGACTCTGGCGTGCTCACTTGAAATTAACAGACTGACTAGTGAAAATTACAGACAAGGACACTGAGTGTGTAGTTGCAGAGGCATGCTAGAAATTATTTTTTATCAAGCATCAAGTATTAATAAAGTTATTTCGCTCACATGTAAATCTCCTCACGGTGTTGAGTGATATTTTTCAAAGTAATTGTTTTGTCTTTCCTGTTAGATGTATGATTCATTCCTGTAAATATATTGAAATGAATTTTCACATTTACAGTATCGCTCCAAGTACTGTTGCAACACCGCTGTTCAAAACTCTTGTACCTGACGACGAAAAAATAAAATTTGCACAATACACGGTAAGTATACTGATATTTAAATTAGTAGATTGACTGTTAATCCTCATTCACGTATCACTTTCTTAGACCGACGTAAATAATTGTCAGTAAATCATTATAAGTAAATGATTATCAATAAATCAGTATTAGTAAATCATTACATGTATTAGTAAATCATTATAAGTTTACTGATTTAATTTCGACCAACGCGTTAAGAATACATCATTTATTCTACTTCTTTGACAATTAGATAGCC
>JAFMSR010000006.1:26692987-26724712 GCA_022818135.1 Saxidomus purpurata
TTAGCTTATGCTCTAACAATTCACAAAGCACAAGGAATGACACTTAGCAGGTGAAATGTTTATTATTGATATATTACTATATGCTATTCAATACATTTGTATATACACACAAATGTAAACAACAATGCTATAATCAATAAATATTAATCTATATAAATGGCCAAATCATTTTACAAGTCTAGTTTAACTGCCGTTGAAACCCAGTATGCAATTATCAATAGTAGTAAAGCTATATAAGCTGTGAGCTTTCCATAAAATCAATGTAAAAATAAATAGGTTTAAACAAAACTAGCTATGAATAGCTATTGACAGACTTATTAGAAGTATTGCGTTCATAAAGTTTAGATATGTATTAAAAACAATACATTCAATTCAATATTTTGAAAATTTAAATGGCTTCATGTAATCATGATTGATGTTTTGACATATAAGGCATAAGCAAATATAACATGTTACATTTTTTTCAGTGTGGAGGTTGATTGTAGAGACATTTATTTGCCAGGTCAACTTGGTGTTGCTGTTGGGCGTGTTAGAAATATTGAAGGACTGCGGGTGACCAATTTTATACCAAAGTATATAGTACCACAGTCTGCAAACATTGTTTCCTTTATACAAGAGCCGTCAGTTCCTTGTAACACCAAATGCTGTACATGTGAAAGGTAATCTCTTGATTATTGTCAAGCCTAAATCAATAAAAATACTGTCTTCTTCCTGTCAGTAATTTTACATTCTTAGTACTTTCACTCTTCTGAATTCAGTCTCATTGCTTTTTATGTCTAAAGACATTTTCCTCTTCTTAACAGTTTTGTCATGAATCTTGTATGAAATAGCTGCTTTAGTTTGTTGATACTTTCCTGCATTAGCTTTTTTAGAGATGATGTTTTGTCCTAAAATAATTGAATTTTGGTTTCTTCTGTATTGTAAACAAGTTGGGTTAGAATTTGCTCCATTGTATGTTGCAGGTTGCTGGCAAAAATGATTCTCAACAACATCTGAATTGATTAAAGACGGGGTTATATAACACTTTTTGTCTGCTGATAACAATAAAGCCAAGTAGACAGGAGTTTATATCCTCCATGCACTGTACAGACATCAAACATTTAGACCGTTCATCAGTACCCTTTGACCAATCTGTGAACCATGTATTAATTTCCCTCTTCTTTACCTTGTATCACCTTTTGAAGTAATTGGCCTAATGTCTCTAAAAATTTCAATTAATTTGGGTTTTTTTAAGGAAATCTATAACACCATCTAGTACCTGACCATTAACAAGACTTTTTTGTACTGGCTCATAAGATGTAACATATCCTTGCTAAGAACCTCTTCAGCTAGATGGTTTCTCATCTTGGACTGAGATGATGGATAAATATGTTCAGATGTCAATTTATGATGCAACTTTAATCCATTTTTTTCATCCCATTGAAAAGCATCAATCCACATCTGCCATTGAATTACAGAACCATCTGTTAAAGTTAGATTTCGTGTGCTTGTCTTCATTATCCCACTTTTAATAACATTGTTTCTTATTTTCTTTAATACATGTGAGATATCCATAGCAAAAACCACAGTGTTGTCTTGACATTCAGGACTCTTTGCCTGCATTGTTTTCCCATCTTTGCCAAGATTAATATGCATGAAGGTTCTATTGCTTTGAGCTCCATCCATGGATGTATATATAGTTGTGAAACCATACATGCTAAGCTCTACAACAGCATCCCAGAATATTGTGTGTAGTTCATATGCTGTTACATTATTTGTCACAAAGTGGCCAAAAGGGAAACGAAATCCGGTTGTGCCAATAAAAATTAATTGGAGCACATGAGTTCCTATGATTCTTTCCTTTTTCCCCATTCTGAAAGTCCTGCAAATATTTCCTTCTTCTCCAACATCAACAAAACCACAAAGCTCTATCACATCACCATTTTTCAGGATTTCAATGTCTTGCTGAATAGACATTTCATCAATAATGACGCCTCCCATCCATCCATTACTTGGAAGTTCAAGTCTTTTGGCTTCATTGTGCATCCACCTATGAGTATGAAACCATTAAAATTAAATACATGTACCATTAAATATGTATCAGTTGTATAAAACAAATTACTTGATGCTTACCTTTTAAAATTCCTGTTTGTGTGGTCAGTATACTCTAAATACAAAGGGATGGTGACCTTTATTTCTTAGGCTGCTTGTGGCTAGTGCTTATGTATGCCTTTCTGGCCAGTGTAGATCATGATCTGCACTGTTTGCTATTCAATCAGTATACTTTTGCTGAGCCCCCCTATAATCATTCAATGGAACTGCCCAAGTTCAAAGGCCCATTTGAAAAATATAACAGGTTAAGGAAGGAATTAAGGAATATATGTTTGACTTCAAATACTAGTAGTTGGTACTCAAACCTATTCCATCCCACCACACCCAAACACTGGCATTTCAGCAATTTTAATACAGTAAAGAAAGTCCCATGAGAAAAACAATGAATTAAGATCATTTAATTTATTGTTTAATATAAACATTTCTAAACACTGACAAATGAGAGATGGAAATTTTAAAATATAGTGCACCATGCGTTTCAAATGCCAGCACTAACTAACAATTGACAGATCTTTTTAATGTTTCTGGCTTTGATTCAAAGTTGATAATTTTCAATTCTGATGAGGGGAATATTTTCAGAATAAGTGATTATTTTCAAAACTGGGCAAAAGTGTTCAAGTTAGACCTGTGTTGACATCATAGTTTCATATTAGGGAAATATGATTTATGGCATGGGGGGGTGGGCATCAAACATTTAGTTTCCACTCAATAACTTTAGGTAGTAGTGACCAATACCTGAAAATATCTGCATGGAAGCCTGGCCTGTGGTGAACATGACTCTTGTACAGAATTAAGATATTTGTAGATGGTAGGACTAGCATTTTACTGTTTCTCAACATTTCATATCCAGAAGGGCTTTTGGAATATAACTGTAAGCAAATATTGATTATGTCTTTGCTCCAGCATCTGCCTTTAGGGTGCTTTTCCACATTCACTATCTGACTGATTAAAAGTTCAATCATTTCATTAGAAGCATGAGGAATGTTCTGTTTTAATACATTTCTGTCATTTTTTTGAATATTTTCCTTCTCACATATTTCCTTTGTTTTCTTCTTCAATGTCATTTTTTGACACATTACACATATCTGTTTCCTGGAATTGGCCTTAACAACTCTCAGACACATTATTGACCTTATACGCCTTGCACTAATGTCTTCCAAAGTATCAGTTAATGTTTCAATAAGATGCAACCTGGTTGATATGACAGAATTTTGTATATCTACACCACAACACAGATCAATTTTTTTCACTATGTCAAAAATTACTTTGATATTTTCAGCCTCCAAAACAAATTTATTATCAATTCCTTGAGCTGCTAGATCTATCTCTTTGTCACATACAGAAAGAGTCCAAGTGAAGATCTTCTGAAGTGTTAATACCTTTTTTATGACATTTCCATTTGATTTTTTAGATGTGCTAAATGCTAGAACAATACTTTCAGAATTACTTGAAATAACCTCAAACTCGGTGGGTTTCATTGTCAATATTAGACTTATATCTGTATTTCCTGAACTTTTCAGCGGACCTAGAGGCTTTAATATTATTCCTTTATATACCATGACAGTTTTATCTGCACTGATTCGTTTTGTGACTTTTTTAGTATCAAATAAGTGTAAAACATACTCAGAAAACTCTCTTTTTTCAACATTCAGAGTAAAGCCTGATTCAATAGTTTCAAATTTAAAAGTTTCATACAGACTGGCTGATTCAATGTAACTGTCTGGTCCATCTTGTTCAGTTACCCTTGATAACAACCTGTAAAAGAAAAGATAGATTGGTTAGATAGATATCAAATAAGTTAATTAATAACCCTTTACTCCATGGATATGCCTTTTATCACATATGTGAAGTGTAGATCCTGATCAACCTGCTTCTTGGTCAGACATAATTAAGGTATTGAATCTAAATACAACAGTGTAGATCATGATCAGACTACACTGATGTGCAGGTTGATCAAGATCTATACTGTTCCAAGTTGTGATTAAAGGAAAAGGTTTTTTTTAAAGATTATACATGAAGCTTTTGATTTTATAACATTTTTGCTGCTTATCATGAAGTGAAAATTAATGCCAGCCATTTCTGTAAAATGTGCTAAGTTACATAGCATCAATCAGAATTAAGTTCACTGTAGGAATCAAAATGTCGCTGGCAGAACAAGAGCAAATGTTTCATAAAAAGTATGAATTTATGCCTATTGACAATGTTTCTGGTGATATGGACAGGTTAATTAAGGAGACATTTTGGATTCACTCTTGATACTTTATCCCCCTAAGGGTCTCAATAGCAACCTCTTGTTTAAAGTTGTATGAACAGTATAGTAGTTAGTATAGTTTTTATGCTTTTATTAAAGTAAAGTATCTCTAACTATAAAACGTTTTCTGTTATATTATAGTTTCTAATTAAGAGCACAATTGTTTAGAGAGAATAGTATAAATAGTTGTTTGTCAATACAACTTAATTTTGCACTGTAGTATTTATCTCAAATTGCTTACATTTATATTTTCTATTATCTCCCTTTATTTTTGCATTGTATAACAGAAAAGTGGGTTTTCAATGTACTGCATATCAGTATACTTTAGTTGCAAACAAATATTAGGCACAGAGCTTAGATATGCAGCATTGTTTCAAAGTTATTTCTAAGTTTTTGCAAATTATATCCCAATCTCAAAACATTTTTAGTGATGGGGTGGGGTGAAATATTTTCTTTACCAAGTATTTTTTTTATTTCCAAAGACACAGCTACAAAAGTTTAAAATGGGGGGGGGGGTACCCCTTTTTTCTATTACATTCAGATTGTTAGATTGTCTTACTTGAAAACATACTAAACAGACAAATGTTAGTGCTTTTGTTATTTGGTTATTACAGAGTAGAAAGATTCTCCTATTATAGAACTCACAGTCATATGACATTTACTTCACAGGCCCATCCTTGAAAGCACAGACCATTTTACAGTTGATGCAGACTTTGAGTTATATCAGAAGGATACCACTGTTCATGAAGAATTTGATGAAGATTTCAATAAAATCATGATGAACATTGATACAGAAGACCCAGCAAAACAAGACCTACCAGCTGCATTCAGCATTACAGATGTCCTAAAAACATGTAGGCCTTCAGATGACACACTGACACCAAAACAAGAAGGGGTTTGTGATATCATTGATAACTTGGATCATAATTTAATGAATGATATTAAAGTGTTTTGTTGCAAAAAATTTGAAGCTTTCACTGACATTATAAAAGAAATGAACATGGATGACCCTGTTCCTGTGAAGCCAGATACTATTACCAAGTTCTATGAAAATTGCAACAAGCACCAAACAAGTGATCAACATAAGTTAGACTGTCAACTATGTTTTAAGGGTAGAAGTGAACTCACTGAATCACATTGGTATATAACATACCATTTGACAAATTCTATTAGAAAATTTATTCTTGCAGAAAAAGAAAAACTGTTTCCAGTTAGTGATAGAGATATTTCTCAAAGGGAAATAACGTCTTCTTCCAAATCAAGAATAAGATATGTTGGTGGCTATTGTGTAAGTCAGTTAAGGATAATCAGTTGTCTATGTTAAGGAAAAATATGTATTCTGTTTTGCCTGAGGGACAAAGGAAGTATAGAAATGCTGTAGAAATTTTGAATTTTATTGATAATATTCAAGAAGAGGAGGAGTACCTTAAAGCCAATTCAGTAGATAAAGATTCATTAATTGACATTGTTAGAAAGCAATACATAAACAAAGGATTGACAAGTATTTCTGATGGCATGTATCAGTTTTTTATTCAGCTATGCGAAATATGTTTAAAACTTATGGTTGACAAAAACCTAAATGAAAATGCAGAAAATATTTTTGATTTTTGCTGGAAAAAGATAAATGAATTTAGCAGCTTGAAATCACTTTTTGTAAAAATGTGCATGAAAACCAATTTAACTGTTCATGAAGATGATACTGTAGTTGAAAGTGATGTTAACATGCTGTTGTGTGACATGATTTCAGTAGTAGAAAAGCTGTCTTTAATTGAATATATGATGAGCTTCATTGTGAAGAAGTTTCTGTTAGTTATGTTAGCTCAATTTAGAAAGGATATTTTACAAACATTCAAAATTGTGAAATCAATGGAGCATAGAAAGCAAGTTCAAGTTAGAAAATCAAGGACAGATACATCTGCAGCAAGATCTGTATCTTATGACGAGATTGTTAAGGATTCCACAGAAAATAAAAAAATGTCTCACGCTTTGTTACAAGGTATGATACTGAAGAATATACCAGTTTTACTAAATATGACAGAAAAACAAATTATTATGCTTATCAGAGCATATGGCTCATCTGCACAATCAAAACTGAAAAAAAATCAATTAGTTGATATTTTGTCAAAATTAATCATCCAGTCTCACATATGGCTCAGGCGTCAGTTTTACAAAGTTGAAAGGGCAGAATGTGTATCAGATTCTCTACCTGGTTCTGTTGTAGTACCAAGTACATTTTCTCAACTTGAACAGCGTGATGATACACCTGACATTAATGTATGCACAATCTGCCAAAAAGCTTCAATGGATTCAGTGTACTTCATGTATGCTCTGGTTACATAGAGCATGTTTAATGTCGCATATACCTGTCTTATTTCGTTTGTTTTATGAAATTGTATTGATGTTGATTTTATATTGGTTTACATTACTGTGTACAACGCCATTGAGTATATTTATAAAATTAGGCGTTTAATCAAATAAACAAGTTTCAAGTTTCAAGATCAAAACAGAAGTGGACACATGTTCAAACTGAAAGTGTAGACTTTTTCTGCTGCCATTGTGCAAAGTGATTGTTAAAAAAAATGCATTTTACACTAAAAATGTATGTTATGTTTACTATTTCAGCTTAAAGAACTTTGTAAAATGAGCAAATACTTATATCATCACCTTTTGAAGTTTTAAAATAGCAATAATACACATCCTTATATAATTCCTATCTGATTTTGTTGGAAAATTCTTGTAACGATATACCCTTAGCAACAAAACCAAGCTTGTTCAAAATGTGTTAGCGTTAGCAATGTGGATATTTTAAGGGCTACATAGAATAAGGACAAGTTAATATGTTTATTTTCATCTGTATACATCCTGGGTATGTTGTTTTTAATAGATAGGCCCTAATACATACTTGGAATGAAGAAGCAAAAGCCAAAGGATAGTGTACATGTACTTTATGTGAAACGTTTCATTTTGCAATAACAACTAATTAAATTATTTAAATGTCAAACTTTAACTGTACCATGACATATAAAGACTCATTTTCGCTTGGTACTTTGAATAATTGGTTTATTCTGCGCTTGGCTGAAGCGCGGATTTTTTGTTTGTTTACTATATGCTGGTCGTCTTTTCCACATACGCGTATTGTTTAAGTATAGGGAACCAAGCAATTAAACTTACCTCAACCAATCGGAATTGATGTTACAAAATCACTGCGCAACATCTCGGACCTTCATGGAAGCTGATGCAGTTTAACAATAACAAAAACTGAAAAATCCGCTGTAGCATCGATCCCAGTGGAGTAAAGGTAGGATCTCCGGCATGATTTATAGTCTAAACATATATATTTCATGTTTTGATGGTTGCCTTTCGCAGTACCGCAATATTAGTGGAGAATTCATCGAAAATCACTGTCTGAAAATGTGTGACATTTTTCTGGTTTTACCGAAAATCGCTATACCGGCGTTGGCATTTTCGCTTCTCGAACGAAAACGGCTCTGAATTTTCCATTGAAGTAAACTTTTTCTTAAAGCTCTATGATTTCCCTCTTAAGTTCGTTCAAATTTGTTTTACGTAACTCAGATTTGAAAGAAATGGAAGAGTTTTTCGGAGCGACATGCTTGTTTCCATACAGCGTGTGTTGGGAACCTTGTCTATAGTAAAGAGCTATGAAGAAAAAAAAAAATCAAAATTTTTTTTTTTTTATTTATTCTGATATCAACTTTAAAATGCATAGAAAAAGACATTAGCTTAAGAAAAAAAAGTCAAAGGTATATTCCTTCCACCTGTGTTCATACCCTGTCTTCCGAAGGGGATTGGGGAGGTAGGTGTTACACATGTATAATGCGGCACTCGTATTGTATCGTCTATTATGTGAGCTTACAATGCTAAGTAGAGAACGCATTGACATAAACTGTTGTATAAATATTGAATTGTGCTTTTAAAAATAAGTTTAATGACTGGTGCTATAGAAGGAAAACTATGCAAAAAAAGGTTTCTTCTTCATTGGTTATGATTAAGCGTAGTACTTTCGACTTTTATCCCCATTTACCGGAATAATGTATTACTTGGTTCAAAGACTACGTACAAAAGATACAATTGTTAAATTCGACAGAAAAAGGCAATCGTACGGTGTTATCGAAATTCTAAGCAGGGACAAAAGTATTAATAAACGTCATATACATCGGAAGATTTTTTCAAACAATATACAAAGCAACGTACTTATTCGTTTCTTGTTGGATAAACCAACGAAAAAGACAGTCAAGGAATCACGTGTGTACTCTGATATCATATTCTTAAATTCATCTAACTCTGGGTATGCCGTTCAGTATGCAGAGAAACTTTACAAACGGTTTAGCATAACAACTAAACCATTTCCTGATGTATTTTAAAGTTATATGGAAAGATTGGTCAGCACTGATGTACTTAGGATGGGCTCATCACTTCTGATGAAAGAATGTGTCAGCACTAGATAAGATGTTTGTACATGTAGATATAGGCAGTGAATTAGTCCAACGAATTACAAAACGCGAATACTGTGATCATGGGAGTAATTGTAACTCATCCCAAGGGCGTATGTTGAAGTAGTTAAGAACAATCGCGGACATGGTAGGCGGCATTAAGGGTAAGCAATGTCTAATTCATCTGCCGCATCGGATGATGTTAATGAAACAGGCAATTAAGGGAAAGACACTCTTGAAAAAAGGAACATCATAAGTTATATAATAATTTGCTAAGTAAGAAAATGCACACAAGCATTAAGAGAGTTAAGAAAAAGCAGTTCCGATTCGAGCTAAAATGTTAAAAATATTTCAATAAATGTTGAGAAACAAATGAGTTTTATAATTGTCCTTAATAAACAGTTGATCATTGATTGTTCCCCATGATTTGTCTCAAATTTCACACCCGGCTTTGGGTTACACATGTCGAATACATGTACTAAGAGGCTTTTTTAAGCCAATCTCGTATCGATCGTCTATTATGTAGGTTTACAATGTTAAAAAGGACGGATACTATCTTTACTGTGCGATAAAAATTGGAAAACAAAATGCTATAAAAATTGGAAAATATGCTGTTTAAATGGAGCTTTATTTATTAAGTAAAACTATACAAAAAAGGTTACTTTTTCTTGGGTTATGTTTAAGCGTAGTATTTTTGAGTGTTGTTACCATTAACCGGAATAACGTACTGCTTGGTTCGAAAACTACCGTAACGTACAAAACTAGCTTGAAGGAGAATATAATTGGTACATTCGAAGAAAATATACATTATGGTGTTATCGGAATTTTAAGCAGGGATAAAAGTATTAATAAACGTCATATACATCGGAAGATATTTTCGAAAAATAAAAGAAGCAACGTATTCATTCGGTTTTTGCTGGATAGACCTATTGAAAAAACACTTGAGGAATCACGTTTGTACTCTGATATCATTTTCTTAAATTCATCATACTCTGGGTATGCTGTTCAGTTTGCAGAGAAACTTCACAAGTGGTTTAGCATAACAAGTATACAATTTATACATATCCTGATGCAAAGTTTGTCGGTAAAATGGACGATGATGTTTATATATGACCAGCGACACGGGAAAATGGGCCTTCGGACAAAATACTTGGAAACTAGCTTTCTTGCATATTTTGGACAAACAATATTTCAATATCAATATTGGAAAATTTCAGTTACCTACACCGTTCATACAAAACTACAACACTTTGAAAAAGTATCCTAAGGCGTCATTGTTCACTCTAAAAATGCGTCATATACCACAATTTGACGTCAAAACTCACTTCAATTTCAGGGCGTACTATTCTGGTAATCATTTCCCAACGCTCATTATTTTTGGTTGAAACTTATTCTCTTTTCAATATATCATTCTGGTGACTATTTCATGTCTTTTTCCACGATATGCCTTTTTTCATAGGAATAGCCAAAATAATAAAAAGAATCTTTAAATCGCTGTTGCCATGGTAATGGTTTGGAGGTTTTGCGCAATGAGTTTTGTTAGGAAAATTGTGGCTATCGTTTTTCATTGGTTTTGCTTTAAAGAGGGTGACAATCTTTTTGAGTTTTTTTTTGTCATAATGAAGCCAGTAATATGCGATACATCTTTCAAAGTTATATGGAAACATTGGTCAGCACTGATGTACATAGGATGGGCTCATCACTTCGGATGGAAGAATATCTCAGCGCGAAATAGAATCGATGAGATGTTTGTAGCTATAGGTAGTAAGTTAGTTCAACGAATTACAAAACACAAATACTGTGATCATGGGATTAATTGTAGTTCATCTCGAGACTTGCGTGGTGGAAATTACGGAGGTGTGCGTTTGGCACGTTGGTTATCCATTTATAGTGATGTGAAATCTATTCAATTGAACAAAATAGCTATTCACTCACGAAAAGTAAACTACGTGTCAGGGATGTGTAGAAAATATTTTCTAATACATAGAATTAAGCAAAACAAAAAACTTAGTGAAATATATTTCGATCAATACTTCAAGGATAAGGGTAATTGAGTATCAATATTATGAGTTAGTCCGTTGAGAGTGACCAGAAATTGGATAATCTAGATTTGAAAAAAAATTGTAATAAGAAAACTGAAAACAAATTTAATACGTCATGTGTGTCAACTAACATCATGAATAATTATAGATTAAGCATTTTCTCTGACAGGGGAAATTATCATTCAAAATATAAACAGCAAATATTGTCATATTCATGAAATTGTGCACATATCATTCTTATGGCTAAAACTGTGAAACAGAGTGTAATTATATTCATGTACAAATAATGGAATCGTTTTAAGATACTATACAATGTATCTCATACAGTCAATTGATAATTGTGAAAATTATAGACTAGACAATGTGTCTTTCTGTAGACTCTCACTTTACATAAGTTTTAAAAATACATACAGTCCAATTTGTAGAAAGAGTCATCAAGGTCAATGTCACTGCAGCTAAAAATAGAACAACAATTCCGGTAAATTACTTCAATTTCTAATCAAGGTCAAGGTCACTTTGGCTAAAAATAGAAAAAAAGTGTTTGCGGCCATTCACTTTAGTTTGGGTACTGCTTTAGTATTGAAAATTGGTCTGTAGGCTAAAAATAGAAAAGTGTTTCCGGGCAAATAGTTACTTTGATTAGTATGGTAATGAAATTGGTATGTAGGTTGCTTTCATGTGTATCTTTTTTGGAATTGCATTTTGGGCACATTTGGTCAAGGTAAGGTCACTGTTGCTAATGGACTGTTACAGAAAACAGTTTCCAGCTAATTTCCTATCTTAAAGGTTTGGTTGTGAAAGAGGGGCATCTCTGTAGCTGGCATGGAAACATGTACCTACTAAGGGTAGCATTTGTCAAGTCCTGGTTGCGAAAGTAAAAATACAATTTCTACTTTGTATATATCTCTGTGGAGATTAAACTTTGCTTGTATGTTAAATAGTTGATGGACAGACATTAAGGGGACGTTAAACAAGCACAACAGTATTAATGTACATGTATTATAGTTTTCATTTCTAGATATCTAACAACTTATAAAATCCATGAATTTATGTTTTCTGGAAATAAAACAGGTTAACAGAGCTGAACTGGTCCTGCAATTTAATCTTACACTGTAATAATCCTGACTATAAATAGTAAAACCCTTGTCTGATGCCATGTTTTAAAAAGAATACATGCATGCAAAAATGTTGTTTGTTGCAAATTAGTGTTGCCTCATGTATTGATGGGTACGGCAGACACAATAGCCAGTCAATATAAACATATTGTCAATCAGATTTAAATTACTATCTTTTCAATTTTAGTAAATAAATTATTCACTAATCAAGAGTTATTGGAAAACAAGTTAAAAACCAAACCAAAGCAAACCACAAGAAAACACACACAACAATATATTATTACAGAACTTAGTTAAGACAATAAAACAATTTCAAATTGATTATAATCCCTGTAAGGATGAATTTAAAGGAGGGGAAAAGCAGGGTTTCACTAACAAATCAACCAAATACTTTTTAAAAAACAAATACTTCAATTGCTTTGGAAACAGGTTGACTGCTTAAAAAGGCATCCAACGGTTTATGCCACATTGTAGCATCCTTGAATATAACAAGAGCGCCAGGGTGGCCATATGAGCTCAGGCGAGGCAGTTTCTTTTCTATTTGATCAGTGTTGATTGAGCCCGTGTTTCTTCTTTACTATTTTTTGTCACTAAATGTAACCACAATATTGTATATTACTTCAATTAGTTGATAGACATCGTATCAAAGTACACATTATATGCACAACAGTTACAAAACAACAGTGCACTCCTTGGTCACGTCTGTAGCAGTAGCCAACCGTTATATTCAGTAGCAGTGCTGCTAAACTAAGTCCAAAAATATAATAACAACTATTACCGTCGAGATTAGAACCAACCAAAGGGTCTGCAACGACAAAAGTAATTCCTGTTCTCCATAATGTCTTTGCTTTGCCAGTCATAGCTGGATACAGTGCTCTAAAAATGTAACGAAAACGGTTGTAAATATTGAATTTGTTGGAGAGACAAGTTATAAGGAAATCGTATAAATCGTGAAGAAAAACATTATCAAGCCCAAACCGCAGATCAATTGAAATACAACAGATAAACAAACACAAATCGTCAGGAGAGCATCAGTTTCTAAGCACATACTTAGATGTTTGCGCTAACAAACGTTAACAGTTTTACACTTTTTTCAGGTGCGGAAATCCTACCTAAATCAAATGACTTATTGAACATCTACTTGATCAAAAGAGTGAACTGGTCCGTTATTACCTCGCATTCACAGCTATTGATTAGAGTTTATGGTTGATGGTTAAATGTGATTAAGGATAAAAACATACTAACTTTAGCAATAGAGGTCACTTCCTAAATACAAATCACGGATTATAGATAACTGAAACCTTACAAACGTTTTGCCTCTGTCCTTATAACGCAATACGCTTTGCTGTAGTGGTAACATGCCCGCTTCTTCTCTTAAGTTCAAGACAGCTGCAGGTTCGAACCCATACAATGATTTTTTTCATTGTTTTTTATTTAGATTTTGAAAAATCTTATCAATGGTTATTGATTCTACTTTACTATTTTTGTTACTAATTTTAAGCACAAAATCGAATATTATAACAATAAGTTGAAACAGTGAGAAACAACATGTGTTTTAATGTACACGTTGTTGCTAAAATTTCGCGTTTTACTAAACTGCGCGAAATCAACAAACTGCGTTCAGGTTCATCACACAAAAAAAAGCGAAAACGGAACCAGCGACTTTAAAGCAATATACAGTAGTCCTTAGCCGGGCTGTTACTTCGATATACATAATAACATTTGTTGCCCAAACTTTGCCAGCTTAAGATCAAGGTCACAAGAATGTGCCATATACCAAACCCAGGGAGCTAATTTGAAAGTCAAGGTCTTATTTAGGGCTAAATACTGTAGTGTAAGGTAAAGTTCAAATACAACAGCCAATGTATTTCTTTACTGGCCATTTACTTCTACAATCATATATTAATTCTAACTTAAACATTCGTTGCCCAAATATTACCAGCTTAAGATCAAGGTCACATTTTAGGGTCAAAGGTCTTAATATCTTTATTTTCCGAAGGTAACACATTAAGACAACAACTAATATACTATGCGTCCTTCATAACAACAAAGACAACATGGCAATTCGCATTCATGCAAAACAAACAGAATCTTGAAAGACTCAACATTACATTTTACTGAATCAAGTGAGAAAAATAAATATATTGATACGTGACAGACACACAAACATGTATTTAAACTAGGGAATATATATTTAATTGTAAAGCAACTACTATATACACTAAACATCAAATATACTAGTGAAAATTAACTAGTGAATGCAGTATAATTAACAAACATCAAGTTCATGTATCTAGCAAAACAATGTTGTAAGTAAGAGACATTCAATATTTATAAATTTGACTGTAGTGCTAGAAGATGCTTTTTATAATTATATTTGAAAACATTCAGGGAATTTGTTTTACAAATCGGGAATAGAGTTCCACACCCGCATGCTAACATATTGAAAATACTGTTTCATATAATGAGTATTAAATGAGATTTGTACAACATTTTGTCTTTAGGTGGATCGCAACATGTATCTGTTATTATTCGCAAGAGGTATCAAATCACTAATGTATTCAGGGACATCATTATGGAAAAAATTGTAAGTTATTACTCATGATAAAAACAGCAATTTCCAAACGTGAGCCACTGAGGGTTTTAAAGAGATTCGCAGATGGTGTTCTGACTGGATTACATAATAGTATCTTCGCTGCTCGCTTCAGGAGAGTTGTAATTTTAGAGATGTGCGACTGCTTTTTTTTACCCAAAATAATGCTGCTGTTGTCAAACGTTGACATAATATATGAATTGAAAAACATATATCTCATACTGTCACATTGATAAAAGAAAATGCGTTGTAAAAGAAATCTTTTTAGAATAAGCCTTTTGCAAACTGTTTCTACTTGCAAGTCCCACTTGAGATTTTTATCGATATACATTTTTTTAAGTTTTTGACTGCAAACATTATTGATGTACACATTATTTTTTACGTAGATTTAGGTCATGTGAATGTTTTGTTTTATAGGGTGTTTTAAGAGGACGTATTGCCATCACATGGCGACAACATGCACCATAATTCAACCAAGCATATTAAAAGTCACATTAAACCAAAATTGTTTTAATCGTGTTAATTCATGTTCTTAAGGAATAATTGTACAAAAAACACTCATTGTTTAAAGTGTTGCGCTTCACATTAAAGGGAGCTCCTTTTGTTAAAAGACATTTTGTTCAATGGCAGTACTGTGTGTCAATTATTTTTTATTAAAACATGCTTTGTAAATATGCAATTGCCTCTGAATGATTGTGAATGAAAATAAAATGTAGCTTATTACACAAAGGTGTTGTTGTGTGACTTTCCGTATCTTGACTGTTTAATAATATGTGCCCAATCTGAGTTCACTTTGTACCCGTTTTAAACTTACTTCTTTAAAACCATTCTCGCAGTTATGAACATATGAACAGTTTGAACAAGGAAGTTCAAACGACAGCTTTTTCCCCCGTAGCAAATTGGAACATTCAAGGAATTAATGTTACTGAGTGTAGTTTTCTCTCAGAGGTGCAAATAAAGCGAGGTGAACATTTGGCAAGAATTTCATTCACGTCCATCAAGCTGTTTAGGAGGTTTTGAGCTGACACAAATTCAGGACTCAAACCTTTTACCTGAAGTTGTGTCCTTGACCTTGAACCTGATTTTAATCAAAATCCTTTAAGGCAAGGTATTGAGGAGATATAGATCGAACAAGAAATGTTATGGACGGACAGCAGGTTCCTCTATCCCCCACCTGCTTCCAGGCGGGGGAGCAAACGGTTTTGTGATAATATTCAAACAAAATGTTAAAGATACGAATATTATATCAAGTAGCAACTGAAATTAAACCAGTATTACGTTAAAAAAATCTAAACATAATACAAAAAATTGACGTATACTTTTTAAACTTCGAAAAGGTCCATAAGAGTAAAGAATCACCAAGGTAACTTGTTGACAACACGTTGTGGTATTTACGAATTTAGCTTATCTTTTGTAACAGGGTAATCCGACTCCCTTTAAATAAAGTTTTATGTTTAAATACACTGTATGAAGGTAATTGTATAAACAAGACATAAGCGATCTTGTGAATGTTCAGGACACGACATAACAATTTTCAGCATATTTGTTTCATTGGTAAATTCAAGCATGGCAGCTTTTTATTTCTTATTTTCACTTTTTACTTTTTATTCCCATAGCCTACAACAGACTATTTACACGAGAGCAATCTGTATACATGTGTTCACTTTTAGAATTATACTAATTTGCTCTCGAGAGGTGGTGATGAAGAGATGGGTGATGATACTAACATTAGTGCATTAAATCTGCTCGCCCTTGGATTTTTGTCCAAAAATAAGATATTCGAAACTGTCTAAAATTAACATATTTAAGAATGAATCACCAAATAAAAGGGTTCAAACATAAATTTATGTAAAGTTCTTTCATTCTTTTGAATAAAAACCTACCACATTATGATTCGATGCAACTGCTGTTGAAATTCCAATACAAACAAAAGTGTGGCGGTGCCACCAACAGTTTCAATAGATTTTCACGAACTGCTGTGTTGATTTTCACTTGTGTTGTTGATTCTAGCTTTTCTTTTAAATCTTATGTTTAAATACAAATGTATACCGTTTTAGAGAAATTTTAAGTTTTTAATAGGAACTGTGGACGAGTAGCTTTCAAAATATCTTGTGAGAAAATCCGAACTCATGAATACAGGCTTGTCAATCATCATTGTGCCAAAGCAAACCAACAACCTTTACGCCCTGCCCTAGAAAAAAATCTGATCGGCCTAACTAAGAGCAACCTGATAGGCCAAATAAACTTACCAAGGTCGTATACTGAAGGAGTCAAGAAACATTGACGGACATGATAGGCGGCATTAAGGGTAAGCAATGTCTAATTCTTCTGCCGCATCGGATGATGTTAGACCCGTTTGAATATGAAACAGGCAATTAAGGGAAAGGCACCCTTGACAAAAGAAACATCATAAGTTATATAATAAGTTGCTAAGTCAGGAAATGCGCATACACATTAAGAGAGTTAAGGAAAAGCAGTTCCGATTGGAGCTAAAATGTTAAAAATAATTCAATAAATTTTGAGAAACAAATGAGTTTTATAGTTGTCCTTAATAAACAGTTATACAAATGTACCACACTGACTATAATTTGTCTCAAATTTCACACTCGGGTTACACATGTCGAATAAGAGGCTTTTTTGGGCCAATCTCGTATTGATCTTCTTTTATGTAGGTTTACAAATGTACAATGTTAAAAAGCACGGATACGTTGTTTACTGTGCTATAAAATTTGGAAAATATGCTGTTAAAATTTATTAGTAAAACTATGCAAAAAAGGTTACTTCTTCTTGGGTTATGTTTAAGCGTAGTATTTTTGAGTGTTGTTACCATTAACCGGAATAATGTACTGCTTGGTTCGAAAACTACCGTAACGTACAAAACTAGCTTGAAGAAGAATATAATTGGTACATTCGACGAAAATATACATTATGGTGTCATCGGGATTTTAAGCAGGGATAAAAGTATTAATAAACGAAATATACATCGGAAGATTTTTAACAAAAATAAAAGAAGCAACGTACTTATTCGGTTTTTACTGGATAGACCTATTGAAAAAACACTTGAGGAATCACGTTTGTACTCTGATATCATTTTCTTAAATTCATCTTACTCTGGGTATGCTGTTCAGTTTGCAGAGAAACTTCACAAGTGGTTTATTATAACAACTAAACTATTTCCTGATGCAAAATTTGTCGGTAAAATGGACGATGATGTTTATATATGCGATACATCTTTCAAAGTTATATGGAAACATTGGTCAGCACTGATGTACATGGGATGGGCTCATCACTTCGGATGGAAGAATATCTCAGCGCGAAATAGAATCGATGAGATGTTTGTAGTTATAGGTAGTAAGTTAGTTCAACGAATTACAAATCACAAATACTGTGATCATGGGATTAATTGTAGTTCATCTCGAGACTTGCATGGTGGAAATCACGGAGATGTGCGTTTGGCAAGTTGGCTATCAAAATATAATGATGTGAAGACTATTCAGTTGAACAAAATCGCTATTCATTCAGGAAAAGCAACCTACGTGTCAGGGATGTGTAGAAAATATTTTTTGATACATAAAATTAAGAAAGACAAACAACTAAATCACATATATTACGATCAATACTTCAAAATTAAGGGCAATTGATTATGAAGAATATGTGTTACAAATATACTCAAACGCAAAAGAAAGTGTGCATAGGGGGTTTTCTTTATTTACCTGATATCCATAATAGAAATTGTTGACGACATGTCTTGACCTAACTCTACGACCAAGAAGATCCCAAATATGCTCAATTGGGTTGAAGTCAGGAGAAACGGTTCAAACGAGCATTGCGATGACGTCGTACGAGCACATTACCAACGTAAGCTCGTCTTGGTCTGATAGGCCGAACACAATGACGCAGACGCCTCAGAACGGTGTCCCAGCTAGTACCGTACTGCCTCGCTGTAGCGGTAGCGCTTTGGAAACGACGCCTGGTGTACGTCAGTTCAAAATGACGGTCTAATATGACGTTAGTTACACGAGGCCTGTCGGTTCGAGGACGATCGGCAACTGTTCCTGTTTGCTGAAACCTGGCACTAAGTTTACTTACAGTTTTTCTGTGGCAATTAAATGCCCGTGAAACATTATCGACGGAGTCACCTCTGTTAAGTATCATCAAATCGTCAATACGTTGACGCTGAGAGAGTCTGGGCATTGTCAGTTTTGAAAATATTCAAATCGCTGTGTGTTTTTCTTACTCCTAGAAGTTGTAAGAAAGTAATGCGAGATTATGTGACCGATTTCACATTTGTCCTGACATTGCACGGGCAAATCATGCAAAAAGCTTGTAAAGGGGCGTTACGTAGCATTTAACCTAAATACTGACCGATGTAGCCATTGTTAAACACAGTGACAGGCGTGCTTCATATGATACACATATGAAAGGTTTATAATCGATATAACTTTAGTTATCTTAAAAAAGAAACGTGCACACTTTCTTTTGCGTTTGAGTATATAATCCCTTTAGAGTGACCAGATATTTCTCAAAGAAGAAATTGGGTAGTTTAAATGAGAGCTATTGTTAGAGGAAAACTTAAAATAAATACATCATGTGAGTCAACGAACTTAAAGAATTATTCTAGAGAATTTTTGAATTAGATAGACTAGACAATGCATTTTGATGGTAGATTATCAGTTTACATTCACTTTTATATATTATTAACAATAATTCTCACTGTATTGATGCAGTTGTTCAATTAGTGCAAAAATGCACGTTCCAATTACAAGAATGGAAACGATATAAGAGTCATCAAGGCAAAGATCACTATGGCTTAAAATAGAATAAATATTTCCAGTAAATAACTTCAGGTTGGGTAATACAGTATTATGATAATGAAAATTGGTCTGTATGTTGCTCTCATGTAAAACTACCTTTGGACTGCATTCGGAGTCCCTTGGGTCAAAGTCACTGTGGCTTAAAATCGAAAAATCATAACAGTTTGCTGCCAGTCATTTCAGTTTGGATGGTGCTAAGGTACATGTAATGAAAATTGGTCTGTAGGTTGCCCTTAAGTAGAATTATCTTGTGATTGCATTTGTGGCCACTGGGAGCAAGAGCACTGTCGCTAAAATAGAAATAGTGTTTCCGGTCAAATAGTAACTTTGACTAGTGCTATGGTAATGTAAATTGGTATCTGGGTTGCCTTGATAGAGATCTACTTTGGGATTGCTTTGGCTAATGGACTGCAACAGAAAATGGTTTCCAGGCAATTTCCTAAGTATGCCCTTTCGAAGAAGAGAGGTATATTGGTTTGCAGATGTCGGTCGGACAGTCGGTCCGTATGTCCGTATATCCGTCCGTCCGTCTACCTTCTGGTTTCCGGATGATAACTCAAGAACGTTTCGGCCTAGGATCTTGAAACTTTATTTGGAGGTTGGTCATGACCAGCAAAGTACCCCTATTGTTTTTGAGGTTAGTAAGTGAAATCTCAAGGTCACAGTGATCAGGAATAATAAAACGGTTTCCAGATAATAACTCGAGAACGCCTATGCCTATCATCTTGAAACTTCATGTGGATATTGGTCATGACTAGCAAATGACGCCTATTTATTTTGAGGTCAGTAGGTCAAACTTCAAAGTCACGGTGATCCGGAATTGTAAAGAGCGGTTTCCGGACCATAACACAAAAACGCGTGGGCCTAGGATCTTGAAGCTTGATGTAAAGATTTGTCATAACCAGTAGAGGACCCTTATTGCTTCTCGGATGAAAAATCGAGAAGGCTTAGGCCTATCATCTTGAAACTTGATATAGAGGATGGTCATGACCAGCAAATGACCCCTATTGATTTTGAGGTCAGACGGTTAAACTTCAAGACCAAGGTGATCATGAATTGTATAGAATGGTGTCCGGGCCATAACACAAAAACGTGTAGGCCTAGCATCTTGAAACTTGATGTGGAAATTTGTCATAACCGGTAGAAGACCCGTATTGCTTTTGAAGTTAGTAGGTAAAATTTCACATCGACTTTTACTTTAAAAACTGTTCCTTGCATAGTTCGACTTATGCATTAAGGGGGGCAACGTGTTTTACAAACAGCTCTTGTTTAAAGAAGGTCTGATTGCAAATCTTGGCCTCTAGGTTGCTGCCGTGAAGTTCTGTTAAGGGTAGTATTTTGAACCAATGTCAATGTCATGCTTTCTAAAAGTAAAAATACAGTTTGTACTCTGTATTTTCAGTTATGATATCTCTATGGGGATTAAACTTATTTTGTAGGCTACTTATTTAAATTGACAGACATTAAGGGGAAGTTAAAGAAGCACTACAATATTGATGTACATGTATTACTGTTTTCATTTGATGATAGCAGACAACTTATGTTATCCATGCATTTGAGTTTCCTGGAAATAAATCTGAACTGGTTTTGCTATTTAATCTTAAACTGTAATTGAAAAAGCATGAAAATCACGACTTAAAACCTGAGCTTATACCATGTCTTTAAAAAAATTATGCGTGCAAGAGTGTGGTTATTTGCTAACTACTGTTGCCTCATGTATAGACAGGTACTGCAAACACAATACCTAGTTACTATGGACATCTTATCAATCAGATTTAAATTATCCACTTTTAATATGTAGTTAATCAATTGTTCACTAATCCCCTGTTACTAAAAACAAGACAAAAACAAAACAAAGACACAAAAAAACAACAACATATTATTACAGAACTTAATTGTGACAATAAAATCTCTGTCAGGATTAATTTAAAGGAGGACAAAAACGCAGGTTTTCAATAGCAATCGACCAAGTTCTTTTAAAAAATAGAATACTTCAACTGTTTTGGAAACAAGTTGGCGGCTTAAAACGCATCCAATGGTTTATGCCGTATTTGCGACATACATGAACAGAAGAAAAGAGCCATAATGGTCTTACAAACTCACACGAGAACCAAAAACGTGTTTTGGATTCAAATTATTTTTGGAGCTTGCATGATTCTTTTCTATTTGATCAGTATTGATCGGAATGGATCCTTTGAGATAAGTTGACGCGATTGTAAAATGACCATTAACCCTCAGCCAAACGTACAGACAGACGAACGAACTGTAGGGTATACAGTCCGTATAAAATTATATCAGAATTATATCTTATCCAGCTACATGTAAATAAGAAAATGTTCCCACTGGTATTGTTTTATATTGTATTCTATTTACATAAAAAAAATTTTCTAATTATGTGTAGTTACTGCAAAATAGGTAATACTACATGTAGTTGTGTACAACGTGAGGCATTCAAACGTGTTAAGAGATTTACTTTCCGGTTAGGATAATTTTACCATGACGCAACAGAAGAGTCTACTTTTATGGGGTAAACACAAAATCTTATTACAAGGGAGAGCACTATGTGTAATTAATGTCAATATATATAATATTGTACATTATGCTCTAATTCAGTTCCCTCAAACGGGCATAAATCATTTATAACCTATATTTTCGCTACCATATGTCTTCCTAAAACCATTACCTATATACAGTAAAACCTCGATAACTCGAGGTCGCACGGGGACGAGTACCACACTTTCATTATGGATTAATAAAAACAAAACACTTTTTTCAAGGGATGAGGCCCGTCAGCCAACTGTCGAAATATAAAGAATAGGGGGAAAAAGTAAACAGTGTATACTGATTCATGCACTAATGCCTGGATAGACAAAAGCCATACATTAGGCGTATCATCTTTTGATTACAGCTTATATCAAAACAGTGCATCGTGACAAACGGGGCTACGTGCTCCTCTTTTGTCTCACTATTTTCTTTATCTCTCTCTCTTTCAATCTATAAATAACCCACCACATCAGTATCAAAGTTCATTATAATAACATGAGCGTCGCAAACGGAGCCTCCCTTCTCTTTTTATATTTATTATTATAACGTTGATAACAATATATAATTCTTTTCATAAATAATACTTCAATATCAAATTCTGGAGTCATCTGCTCATCTTTTCTCTCTTATACTCTCAATAATGCTCATGGGACAAACAAGGTCTCTTATGTCTCTTATACTATCAATAATAATCATGAAAAGACAAACGGGACCTCTTTCCTCGTATACTATCAATCATACTCATGACAAGGCAAAAGATGCATCCTTTCTCTTATACTATCAATTATGCTCAGGACAAAGCGTACTATCTTTTACTATCAATAATACTCATGACAAGGCAAATGGGGCATTTTCTCTGTCTTATAATATGCTTATGAGGCAAACAGAGCCTCTTTATTCTCTTGTGCTATAAATAATGCTAATGACTAGGCAAGCAGGACCTCCTCTACTATCAATAAAGCAACTGGTGTCTCTTTTCTCTCATATACTAAACATAATGCTCATGACAAGGCAAATGGGGCCTCTTCTCTCTCTTATACTATCAGGATTGCATAGCATGCAAACGGGGACTTTTAAATCCATTGTACTATCAGTAATACTCATGACGAGGCAAACTGCCGGGCCTCTTTTCTCTCTTAAACTATCAATAATGCTCATGACCAGGAAAATGAGGCCTCTTAAGTATCTCTCTCTTATACTATAAAGAATGTTTATGCGGGCAACAGGGCCTCTTTAGTCTATTGTACTAACAGTTTCTTGTGCTATCAATAATGCGTATGAGGCAAACAGGGCCCCATAAGTCTCTTGTACTATCAAAAATGCCGAGGGCCTCTTTAGTTTCTTGTACTATCAATGATGCTTATCAGGCCGACAGGGCCTCTTTAGTTTCTTGTGCTAGCAATAATACTTATCATGCAAACTGGGCCTCTTTGGTCTCTTTTGCTATCAATTATGCTTATGAGGCAAACAGGGCCTCTTTAGTTTCTTGTGCTATCAATTATGCTTATTAGGCAAACAGGGCCTCTTTAGTTTATTGTGCTATCAATTATGTTTATCAGGCAAACAGGGAGCCTCTTTAGTCTCCTGTGCTATCAATAATGCTTATCAGCTAAAACATGGTCTCTTAAGTCTCCTGTGCTATCAACTGTGCTCATCAGGCAAACATGGCCTCTTTGGTTCCTGTGCTATCAATAATGTTATCAGGCAAACAGGGCCTCTTTAATGTATTGTTCTATCAATAATGCTTATCAGGCAAACAGGGCTCCATTGTCTCATACTATAAATAATGCTCATGACAATGCATATGGGGCATCCCTTCTCTGATACTATCAAAAACGCGCATAAAAAGGCAATTGGGGCCTCTTTTCTTATACTATGAAGATAGATCATGAGGCCAACACGGCCTCTTTAGTTTCTTGTACTATCAATAAGGTTCATGACGAGGCAAGCGGGGCCTCTTTTCTCTAATATACTATCAATAATGCTCATGGTTTGGCAAGCGGGGCCTCTTTTCTCTCTTATACTATAAATAATCCATCATTGCATACTTATAGCTGAATATTTATGAAATTCTAGGACATCTTTCATGTTCTACTTTTAAACAAAATGCTGATGATTCCCATCTCAGAATTACAGAGGCGCCATTATTTTGCAAGATTTCAAACGAAAAGTTACTATGTAAATTTTACTGAAGCAGTACCAGCGTGAAACCGGTGTTCCATACGCCTTAAGATTTATAAAACAGAATTTGGTTATTTCATAAGATGCATCATATAATCAGTGAAGCCGGAATGAAGCGTGCATTTTTTGCTACTGCATCAATTAGTCATGGTTCCAGACATAACCGCAATCAAGTATTGTGATAACATGAGCACAGGGGCTATAATGACGTCTTAACATAACTTTATCAAAACACCAAAGATCGATCCTCTGCAACTATAAACACCTTTCTTAACAACAGTATAAATCTACATTTTCATGATATGATGTTCTCGCAGCAAATTGGTAAAACAAATACCTTCACCTTTCAAAAGTAACATGTAAAAGGAGAGTCTGAACGCATTACCAAAATCTGTATACAAATGTCGTTCAAATATATTGTCATGCAGAAAACTGCATTGACAAACTTGGTATATGTAAACAAGTGTTAAACAAAAATGTAAACAGTCTCGCTATAATTGTCTTTCTACAATCCTACGAGTTATTGTAACCGCATTTTTTCTTTAGTACGCTTTTAACGCGACTCAAAAAAACGAATGCGTAAAGTACATGAACTTTATGTCTCTTACAACACAATTTTTCGAACTTATGTATTTGTTTTTAAAAGAAGGTTACACGTGTTTTCTTCTTGATCTGAATCTTTGAAAATTGAATACATTACCCAGTAATAAATAGATTCGAATATTGACACGACTGCCATAAAAATCACACCACGAAGTGTTCTCACATGACACTTCGATCACTACGATTTAATCAACATTAACCTCTCATAATACTGGTATGGACCGCGAACATTTTCATTTTATATATAAATAGTATCTGTTTCAACGTAAATATTCTCTTTTTGAAACTGAAAAAGCTGCAGCAAGTATATAACGTCATTAAATTTTGAACAACGCATGTGCAATACTCAACATCCATTCCTATCCTGAAGTAATTGAAATCAAGCAAACTATACTTATCTCTTTCCCAAGCATTATTATCTGTGTACACATGACGGAGAACCAAGGAAAACATGCATAACGCCACCAACTGCACGAGAAACGGGATATATCGATACTCTCTGTCAATTTAACGTGACCACACGTTGCTGAAATCGCTCTAAATGTTGTAACCTGCAGATACAGTTAAACAAAACTTTCATTAAACTGTTACATGAAACGTATATTACCACAATTATGTTATCGTAATGATACATAGTCAATTTCCGTGAAAATTATGCTTATTTTATTTGTTTACCCACTTCGTCCCGATCATGAAAAAATCGTGAAATATAACTTGTATCTTTCTGTATCAAATATTGAATTATTTTATCCGATATTCAAAGTGAATCATTCAAAATGTAATTTATGCTGCAGCTTTTCAGAAAACATGCAGTCTTGTCGACTCTGCTAAATGTTGGCATCTTGACAAGATAATGCACCAAGCACATCCAATTTGAGTGTAAACGATCTGGCGACGAAACCTCGAATGGTTCTTCAATACCCTTTACACACCAAATAAACTACCATCACGTGATTCTTTTCCCGCTTACTATGCATGAGTACATTCTTAAGGTAGACCCAACCCACTAATAAATTCATTTATATACAGTCGCTGTCACTGCAGTGCAGTAGGTAACGACTCCGGTTCCCGATTATTTCGGTTGTGTCGATCAGGAGTTCATATAGGGACATGCACATTAAAGTTTTTACTCTCTTTTTTCAGTAAGAAAGTTTTAATTTGCTTCTTCTTTTTTCGTTTCATTGATATGCTTATTTCTATAATCATTTTAATTCACGTTCTGATCGTACTTAGAACAAACTAAACAATCAAATGGAGATCAAATTTTGCCTTTATTTGACAATTCATCAAACAGCAACAGTTCAAAGGAAAAATGTACCTACAGGCTGAAGTATTGTCTTGGACAAATCATCGTAATTTTGGTAATACAAGTCCAATGTACACATTCCATTACACGAGATCTCAGTAAGCAAGAAATGCTCGTGCTTGAAATGGTTATAGAATCTTTCGAAGTTTTAGTCCTTTTACTTTCATTTACTGTTTATTTAAGAAATAATAAATGTGTCCCTGTATTTTATCGTTTAATAAAATACAGTTAGGAATTTGGATGCGTAGTGATTAAATCATGAGTGCGTAGCATGAGTGATTTAATTTTTCGCATCCGAACGACTGGCTGTATTTTATATCACGATAAAATACAGAGATGCATTTATTGTTTCGATTCTAACACGAAATTGTCGTTGAAAAATACCACGAACTATGTGCGACGCGTAGCAACATTCTATAGTAACTTACAAGCACGGAATGCGATTAGACGCGTGCGATATTTACCCCACGTTTTGCCCGTGAAAAACGTGAAGTATTTTATCTTAAAATAATGCATAGCTTCTTTCCCTCTGCATCTATATACGAAAAGTTGCGAATCGTGTTAGACTGTTTGTCTAAAAAGATTGAAAACAAAATATCAACACACTTAAAATTTAACCTGAAGTAATACTGAAATATTTCAATGGAAAAAAATATTAAGCTTCGATGAGGATCGAACCAGTCTCTAGTATCAAATACTATATTTACGTCAACTTAAAGGGGCACTCCCTACATCAAGCAGATTGTATCCTCGCAACATAGATTATGTGTTCAATGAACGTAAAATGATTAATAAATACAATTTCAAAGAAGAACCTATGGCGAACAATGCCTCATTTTACTGCAATTAATCAATATAGAGGCTTTATGTAATAAATCGCATCCACCCATTAATTGTACAACAACAACTCTACATAGATTATTGAATGGTTTATGGTACTGCAGATAATTTTAAACCGCTGATTTTATCGCTAATGACTGGGAATGCATAGCTGAAACTTTTAGGTTAAGTTATCATACATCCAAAGATTTATGTTTTGGAGGTTATTTAGTTATAGGGTATGTCCCTTTAAACAAAGTGCAAAGTGCAAAGATGAACTCTCTATATATTCCTTGGCAACAATTTCTTTGAAGAACAACTTATGACCCTTGTTTAGTTTAAGTGTTGGTGGTTTGTGGCTTCTTATACATGTAATAGGACGCGTATTTTATCATAAATCATCCGGTATTTTCAACATATATTACAGTAACAGTACTTTCATAGCTTTGAGTTCATCCTGGATTATAAGTTAGTGTTTGACCACATTTGCCCACCAATCGAACCGCTCAGATTTTCAAATAAACGTCTTTCTTTTTTATTAAAACTAACTACTGAAAACACTTAATTTATTAAGAGTTCGCTCTTAATAGGAAGCACTTTATATCCGCCCACAATTCATGTCGGTGGCTATGCAAACACTAAGTAAGTTAGAGTTTATTGAGTCAAATTTTACCGTTCGCTCCCTTTGGGTTTCTTAATTGTGGTTTGACTTAATAAACACTAACTCATACATAGAAAAACATTGCTGATTAGGTAAATACTTTTTTGTTATTTTACAAAGGTTTTCATTGGATTATCCAACCTTGAGACTTGTTAATTCCTTCTCCCAACCAATCATTAATTTGTGCACGATAGTTTCATGACTTCATCTTTTACTGTCTATATAAATGTTGACACTATTAGTCTTTTTCAGTTTGGGTTCTGGCCACTGAGGTCAGTGCCATACAAGACTTAGTCTTGTACTTGAATATTGGACCTAGTCCTAATATAATTCACTCTAAATAAATGTAATATCAGCAGAGGTCGTTGTTTGACTTTTTAGTTCAAAGTTACACTCAAACCTGGTGTCCTAGAATACGCTAAATGAGCATATCTGACCAATTTCTGTCCGTCTGAATGTTGGCTAAATAACTCAACCATTAGTAATTGTGATCAAGATCTGTCCGCCACAAAGTGTGCTGCTTCTAGAACTTATCCACTATTACATACAATTTGTTCCATGTGTGGTTTTATAGTAAAATTATGGATTCGTGGGATTTCCACGTTTCTTGTTGCACTCTTTAGCTGGTTGCACTCTTTAATTGGCTGGAATGATACGAAAACATAATATTTAATGTAAACAAAGAAACTTTCGTCTTCAAGCGATTTGAAGAATCAAAATATATTTCACAACTTGATGTCAGTTGATAATTTTTGGAAACATTTTAGCTAAGCAAACATTTGAAATTTATGTATGGGCTTTAAATTTAAGTTTTTCTTACAATGATACTGTACTATCCAAATGAAAAGTTAGAGCCAGGAATTTAACAACAGGTAAATTAACAGACTAAGACGTGTTCTTGAGAAATTTAATATACATGTACCTTTTATATGTACTTCACATGAGATCCGCTTTGATCTAAGACTGTTCAATCAAACTAAAGCAATGAATGAAAATTAAAAATAAAACGAGAACAATCAATGTTCCCATCGTACCATATTAATTTGAGCTAAATACAAGTTTTCTTGTCCAAATATTTGCATATTTATTTAATGTACAACAGTGCAAATAATACATATTAAATATTGACGCTCGTACATGAAAAAGTATAGTAATCCTTGAATAATATCAAACACGGCAGAAAATCACGTACACACGCACACGCACTCACACGCACACACACGCTCACGCGCGCACGCACGCACGCACACACGGACGCACACAAATGTTCCCTGCAACTTTAAAAGAATAGTTGGATCTATTGGATGGATGGATGGATGGATGGATGGATGGATGAACGAACGAAGTCAAAAACATGTCCCGAAAATGTTTTATTTTCCAAATTTTATATACATGTAGTATATAAAGGTATTTGACTCACCGAGTGGGGAATTTAAACGTTTCTAATTTTGTCAATTCCCAGCCGATTTCACTAAACTGCAGAAATGAGTATGCTTCCAAAGCAGTTATATCTTCCTTCTATACATTCAACCTGATATAAGGTTACAATTAAGCGATTATTCCACAAAAACGTAACTCCAATGAGTTGCTACTGACAAATTGCTCGGTTCTCAAGTTTAAGTATCCTAAAATTCCCTTAAATTTTGTAGAATAGATAATGTAATATATCTATAGAACCGGCTAAACAAAACAACTTCCTAATGCATTTGTTAATAAAGTAGCATACATTTCAGTTTGATTTCGCTGACCGAGAAGTCCGCTCGCGCCCAATTTGTCGCCTACAAATAGCTCATAACTATCTAAAAACGTAAAATGTTTTACATCCGAACTACTGTTAATTATGAGTTCAGAGTAATTACTACAATAGACTTTCTCGACCAGTGAATAACAGTCAATATTACTAGATATATATTTAATAAGAAAAACAAGGATTAAATTTGTTTTCTATGATACATATGAAAGGCTAAATCGGAAGGAAGTCCAATCAATGTGGGAGGCACGCCTTGTGACTTTAAATCTATGGCGTACCATTTGGGTAAAAAGTAACAGATATAACAAGTAAAAACAAAAACGATAAGCAATTAGAAGCACAACACACAATATGTTTCAAACACCCCTCGTAACTGAAATTTTCGTAGTTATGGTCGCCTACCGAACTTAGTTAAATATTGTGAGCTTTGATTGGTCAATTCCTTATATTTTATCTATTGAATTTTGTTATATCAATAAAGTATTATGGTGAAATTGTCTACCATTAGCCAATCATACTACAAGTTTACAAAATATTTTGTGATGTATACTGGCATTTGTTTAACATATTTTTATCGTCGGTACTTCAATGCTTAATCCTTTGTTTAGAATAGGACATAATCATTATTCTTTATTTAAACATTTCTATGAACTTCTATCTCTAGTTTCAACCAAAAAGCATTTTATGCATAATTTAAATTGTGTTTTACATCATATTAATTTTGTGAAATCTTATTAAATGTAGTATATTTTGAAATCGGAAATAAAGATCTTTTCAGTCACGGAGTTGTCATTTGCCTTTATAAAGCCGGAATGACTGGTGTAAATCACGTACATTACACTGAAACTAAACTGTGACCTTACCTCAAAACGTTTTGCACGATCAAGTTAAATATTACAAATACTTGTAGCGTTTATATTGTCAAGATCATAATTTATCAGGGAGCAAAAATGACATCGTGTACATTTGCTACATTTATCAGGTGTTGTCAATCTTTCTTCTGTATATAATTTTGTTTTGTTAACATTTAATTATTTCGATTTTTGACAGAAATGCAATCTATGAGAAAACGTATCAAATACATTTCCTATTACCATGCTCTCAAGTTCCAGCTAAAAGTCGAAGTAAAAAATGCGCATATTTAAAATGCGTTTACCTCACAAACAGGAGCATATTTGTACTCAAGGTGTGCTATTGTGATCGCTTGATGTCCGTCATCCGTCTTCGTCAATACGTCAATCTGCCCGTCAACAATTATTCCAAACGACATAGGCCAAATAATTCCATTCCATGCAAAACTTATGTACCAAAGGCAACCGAGAGAAAAACGTTTAAAAATATTCTCATACAAAACCAAATGCCCTAGCGCTTAGCAATTTGGTATGTGGCATTGTCTGGTGAATATCAACTTAAAGTGTTCAAAACACGTTCTCAGTATCAAGCTTTACTGCAACCTTCGGGACACTTGTTCTTCATTTAAATCACAATACATAGACCTTAGATGTGTGGTATGTCTACTATACCTCTACCTTGATTATTGATATCATGTCCCCAGGGTCAAAACTGACTTAGCCCTGAGGGTCACTTGTTGAACATATACTTATTTAGGAATCAAAAATCCTTGTCCAGAGAATTACTTCTAAATCAAAAAGGCAATATTTTTTAATTGAACAGACAGATAAGTCCATTTAAAGGAAGGACAGTGGCCAAGGAACATAAATCAACATTTTCCCTTTCTAAAATTGTTTCCATTTATCGTTATAATCATCTGAATTGTGTTTGTCCGGAGCATATCTAAAAAAATTGTTCAAGGTGTTTCACACAGAAGTAGAAGTGAAATGACTAAGAACAATAACTCTTCCATATTTATAGTTGTTTTAAATGACCTCCATTTGTCACATGAAATTATGCTTGCTCTGGACATAACTCAATAAATGTTCAATGGATTGACTTTATGTTTAACATATTGGTAGATGACATTGAAAGGCAATGCAGTGACCAGGGACAATGACACTGCTTTGCCTTGCTCAAATTATCTCCCTTGTAAGTCCACAAACATTTCAAATATATTTCCTAAAATTGCTATGTTGGTTTTCAGATTTGTTGTTGATTCTAGCAGTTATTTTTACATTTCTTATTTAAAGATGTCATTTAAAACTAATTTAAATGTTTTACCAGAATGTGTGGGCGAGTCGCTTTAAAAGATTGAAAGATTCATCGACCTCCGACCGGACCTTACACATACCACAGTTTCAGTTGCGAAGATCTCGTCCTTTTATGCCATTATCCTGATGATAAATGCCATCGCATCGGCGATAATTTTTTCGCGTGTAAGATTTTCACCCGGCACATAGTTTACGATCGTTTACCTAAAGTACCGAATAAACAAGAATAGAGCACAAGTCGCTTTTTAGAATGGCTAACAAAATTCCTGTCCGTTCTCTTTATATTTTGAATTCTCGGTTTCAACATTAATGCAACAGCAAATAAATAAATTGCTAAAC
>JAFMSR010000006.1:26725212-26819107 GCA_022818135.1 Saxidomus purpurata
AACATAGAGCCAGGATAGTATAACAACAGTGTTCATTTAAAATATATTCAGCTGACGAAATTAAAGTGAATCATTATTCTGCCTTTATGACTAGTGCAGACCGAAATCAGTCTATACTATGCTGGTGTAAAAAAACCTATCTGACTTGGCGACCAGAAAAGGCCACATGATTTTATGCAATCGATATTAAATATGTTAAGTTTAAACAAACCCAATGGCAATGAGTCTTCCTTCCTGACACAATTTGAAAACCTGCTGACTCTGCACCAAAGTTATGTTGTAAGACCTACAAACAAGTGTTCTATAACCATAAATACACATCAGTTTGAATAAATACACCTTTTTTCATCTTTATAATTGTTTACTTTAGTTAATTACTTGTCATAATTTCGTTGTCTAACTTCCTCGACCAGTATTCACCATCATCAGCTTGAACATCCATGCTGTCAGATGACAATTATCTATCTGTTGTAAGTTACGCAAATTAATATTCTTTAGGTGTAGGTATGTATTTCAATACATCCTGTAAATTTAATGTAAAAAAAGCTACTTTAATTTACCAGTTAATTGATGGCGGGTAAGTCTGCCAGATCATGATCACACTTGCACATTGGTGTCGTCAGCGGGCATGATAAATCTTCGGTACAGTTACCATAACTCTGTAATAAGTTTCATAAATTTTCTTTGCCTGTAAACTTGCATTTTTTATAACAATACCTCATGATAATATGTATAATCAATACAAAAAATAAGTTTCAACTAATTGAGCTTGTCTTCGAATTCAATGTTAACTATGATCAACTTCCACATTTGAGCCGTCATTCCATAATTGGTTCGATGGTACTAAATTAATGATAGGCTTGGAAATTCGCTGATGTTCACCTCAGTGGTCAAGTGGTTAGAGTCGCTGTAACCTCGCATATATTGAGGGTCATGAGTTCAAGCCCTGCTACTGACCATGTCTTTTTATGTGAGGAAGTTGGCAGTTTCTGACAGAATATAGTGTTATAGTACTAGTCTTTCACAGGAACGATTGTTAGGTAGACTGCCCGCCTGTTAAAACTAGACATATCACTAAATGAGACTAATACCTCAGAAAGACCACTTTATCAATTGAAGAAGTGTTAGTAGTAACAAAATATCTCGCACAAAAAAAACTAAAATCGAGTTATGGTTCTTGGCAATTTTTCTGTAATAAGTCAAGATGGAGTTATGGTTCTTGTGCACTGCACTCCCTCTCATTGTGCTTGACCATAGAAGTTGTATTGAATTCCAACCAGTAGTTTTCAAGTTGTCCTCCGGACAAGGAAAAGTAACAAAGGGCAATAACGCTGTAGTCAAGACGGAGTTATGGTTCTAGTGCACTGCACTTCCTCTCAGTGTGCTTGACGATTGTATGAAGTTGTATTGAATTCCAACCAGTAGTTTTCAAGTTATGCTCCGGTCAAGGAAAATGCGACGGAACGACCGACCGATCGCCCGACCAACCAACCACTAGGTGATTCCTATATACTTCCCCCGAACTTCGTTTCGGGGGTATAATGATAAAAAAACGGTCGGAACAGGCTTTAAACTACTACGATAACAATATAGACAATCTGAAAAAAATGTATATGAAGTAGAGGTATAATACGGCACTTTTACTTCCTTGCCATTGAGCTAGCTTTTATGGCGACATGGTAGAGTGTCCGGTTAGGGAACTAGAGGACCCGAGTTCGAATCCAGCTCGGGGCGATGTACTTTTCACGGTTACATTTGTACATTTTGTAACACGGCTTTGTCCAAGGAACAATATAAACAAAGACGTTGAGTTCAATTTCATATTTACTATATTAGCATATAGGTGTAGAGACTGCAGTTTATAAAACCACCTCAAACTGTTACACAGTTTACACAGGTAATTCATTCACAATGACCACAGTCAATGGTAATACTAATAACCATCTGTCATAGATATTAAACAACTCTTCATGACATAAACCAATGCCACATCAAACCATGAACACATCATAACCATGAACACATCATAACCATGAACACATTATATAAATCATCTTCACATCACATCATTACGAAACCATCGTCTCATCACTACATCGTTACATTAACCAATCGGATAAATCTATGGGATCTCTGCCCTAAACACCAGGGTATTACAAAACTGTACCCTAAATGGCTCCACACTGGCTTACTCCACACTGGCTCACTCCACACTGGCTTACTCCACACTGGCTCACTCCACACTGGCTCACTCCACACTGGCTCACTCCACACTGGCTTACTCCACACTGGCTTACTCCACACTGGCTTACTCCACACTGGCTTACTCCACACTGGCTTACTCCACACTGGCTCACTCCACACTGGCTTACTCCACACTGGCTTACTCCACACTGGCTTACTCCACACTGGCTCACTCCACACTGGCTCACTGTGATGTTAAATGCAAAGACCGATGAAATCTTCCTCCAAGAAAGCCAAACTGACCACTAAACAAAGAATGGCAGAAACAAAACCAAAAACAGTAATTGGTCATCAATTCCCTAAAATTTCACAGTTCTACGGTGAAACAGGAAAAGGAGAAGTTTCATTTTTAACATGGAGATACGAAGTACGATGTCTTCAAGAAGAGTCATATACAGAAGAACAAATTCTTCTAGGAATCACGTTCATGTATATAGCCAAATTTACAGCAACCAAATAATGTATAAAGATAGTCGTAAAATCTTACCTTACAAACGACACATTTGTCTGTTTTCATGACCAGTAAGACATGTAACCATGATTAATATGATCATCCTTGTGGTCAGGGGGGCTGTCACTTGATTCAGCACTATTGTTTCGTTGTGTGTTTTACAAACAAATATTCTCTACCTGTGAATTACAACGTGAATTACATTATGTCACACTTTCTTTGCAGCAACTGAGTCTGACTTCGCAGCAACGGTAGACCATGACCAAAATCAGAATCAGCACCGTCATACTGCTAGTTATGCATATGAATATTACATACTTGTTAATATGTTTTGCAATAAGTCGTTTAACTTTTATGTAGAATTAATAAACTTATCCTGCAAAATAAATCCCTTCAAAGCCAGTGTTTTGACTTTGCGACCAGTATGGAACATAATCATATAATAGAATCAGGCGGTGTAAAATAGCAAGTTTGACTAAACTCTGTAGCTGCAGTGAAAACTTCCTTTGTGACCAGTGTGAGATCATGATCAGCCTTTACATCAGTGTGGACAGGAAGCAGTCAGCACTTTCTCTTAAACTCTGTTGTTAGTTGCACAATTGCAAACTATGTACTTGTAAACATATATCTTTTGTAATTACGTTGTAATTACTGTTTTTTCTTGGCAATTGTTTATTTTAATATCATTGTCCGAAATAGATAATCTTACTGGCTCTAAATCAAATTTCTTTGCAGTAAGTGCAATTTACGTATATGTAAATTCGAACCTGCAGTCTGCAAAAAATATATGAAAATTATCATTTAATCATACCTTGTTAAAACAGATGAATCTGACTTGCAGACCAGTGTAGACCATTATCAGCTGTGCACGTCCGTGTCACCGTGAAGCAATGGACTGAGGCAGTACCAAAATTTTGTTGTTAAGTTTTTTGTATCAGGTTGCATGCTTTCATTAAATTAGAATACGCTTTTTCCAATCGATATGTAAGCCATGCGAGTTTTTCCGCTGGTGGTGAGTGATTTCGCGACCAGTGCAAATCATGACCAGCTTGACAATCGAAAAGTATGTCTGCCAAGGCAACCAGTGTAGGCCTAGATCATAATCAACCTATACAATCAATGTAAAATAAATATGTATAATTTGAGTATTTTGAGTATTTAAGTGGTGGCAAATGATCATAACTTCACTTCAAGTGTAGACCATGATCAGGCTGCACATCTGTGTCATGAAAGGTCAATCGGCTGAATCAGCACAACTAATTCTGCAAAACGAGTTTTCTGTTCCTTTAAAGCAATTTCTGTTTATAATGATATTTCAAAAATAAACTATCTTGTTTTTACAGAATGTTTGCTTAACATGTAAATACAATCAAACATAAATGCAGCTAAGAATTTAGCAAAATCGGTCATAGCATTTACCCTGCTGGCCGCAAGTGATTCTGCGTTTACGACGATACACGATATTAAATAAAACAAATTTAAAACAAATTGATCCGCAATTTTGACTACAGAAGACATAATTTTAACCAGCCTACTCGTAAATCAATGTTGAATAAATAAATGGAAGTTTGTCTACGTTTCTTACCAGCGTAGACTATGATCAGGCTTGCAAATCCATGTGGGACCATCAGCTTGATCAGCAACATAATTCTGTTTACAGTTATACAAATGACTATTAAGTATCTGTATACATGTATTAATTTACTTTATTTATTAAATTGCGGTATGTCCTTTTCATTCTTGACAATCGTTTATTTATCTTCCGTGTCAGAAATACCTAATCCAATGTTCAAATAAAAAAGGAATATCCAATTATCAGATGTCATTTGGTGTGCTTAACTTTTTTCAGTGCTTGCCATTAAAACAAAATTATTGGCAATAAAAGACAAAACAAGAATTTTCAAAGTGTAAACAAGGGCCATTAAGTCAAGAGTTATCTAACTGAATTGGTTGATACTCCTGAACACTACAGCAAAGTTTCAAATCAATACTTTTTGAAGTAGTGACTGATTATGTGTAGGACCATGACAGTCTCACACAAAACGTTAACTAGGAATTCCTATTTTAGTACAATAAAGAAATAAATATCTACAGATGGTTATCTTGGAGGTACGCAAGTATTCCAACTTTCATACTTAACCAAGATTCTACATTGAAAAGGACCATTATTCTAAAAATTCACGTAGCTATGTACTCGTGTCTGTTGATGGAGGTAATGATGGTATATAAGTACTGTAACTTTCAAAGCAATATCTAAAATGGTTTTGAAACAAGAGGGCCAAGATGGCCCTATATCGCTCACCTGGCTACCATTGGCTATAACAAAAGGTCATCAATAACAAAAAGTCAATTTTAACCGGGAGGTTCTGATTTGGCAATCTTAGTAGAGGACCACTACATAATGCTATATACCAAATATCTGAGCCATGGGCGTAGTGGTTTGACAAGAAGATTTTTGAGGTTTTTCCTATATAAGCCTATCAAGTGACCCCCACCCTGCTCCAGCAAAGGTGAATTTTAACCCAGATGTCATGCTAAAAATGCACCTACTATCTTAATTCAATTTTTACAAATAAACCTCAGTTACTAAACATTAAGATCATTTGACTTTTCATGGCTTTGATACAATATAACTTTGATATAATCAATTATTTGCTTTGTGTTTGTTCTGTGCATCATTTTTGTCTGTTATGGTCTCTAATTGCACAAGGTCAAAGTGTTGCCCTCTTACAGTAAAACATTTTTGCTTATTATGAGCCTTGACTGTTGCAATTTAAATGAACATGAAACCATTACAGAAGTTCTCTTACCAAAATTAAAGTGACATTCCTACCGTAAGTATAGTGTTCCCTAAATACGAATATAAACCTGATAGCAACAAATTCACATAACACATCACTTTCCTCAACATTTCAAATGACATTTTTCGAACAAACATTAGATCTACAAGAGATCTTTTAGAAGGTCTTTTATGTTTAATTTCCCTTCATACTATTAATAAAGCCGAGCCACAAGTAAAAAATTTGACTTGAACTTATGCTTTTTTATTTTGTAAAATCTGACTTGCAAGTTTTAAACTGGCAAAAGCCTTCAAAAGTGCAAGTGAGTTTTGCAGTGCAGAATAGGGGATGTTAAAGAGTTCACCATTTGTATTTAGCAAGTCCAATACCAAAATATACCTAAACTATTTAACAAAATATACGAAGAAAACCATTCACTGTTAAGACCTTGTTACTGACTGCATTTAATATTTAGTTACAGGAAAGTGAAACATATAAACTTGTGAACTGATATTTAAATGCAACACAGAATGAAGACAGTGCTGCTATTCTATGTACTTTAACATTAAATGTCCCCTCATCCAAGCTTTAGTGATGAATGAGGATCATTATTGTATGAAGGCCGGAGGCCTGAGAATGTATACAAATACATGTTAAAACTGGTTGACCTGAATAGTTTTTTAGGTCAGTCCTTAAACTGAAACAAACTCACAACTAAACAGAAAGCTGACAAAAATCTCATGGCCGAAATAGCCATGCAAGATCAGTTTTCTTCACAGAAGGTTTTTGTCTTGAAAGATATTTTTGTCAAAAATAATTGCCCAAAACAGTCCTCTAAATGATCCTGAAGCTTTGTTAAATAACAGTGGCCTGATCTGTCTTTCCAGAGTTACCAAATGGCATTATTGCTTTTGTTTCTGAAGCTATTTTATTGTCATATGGCTATAATAAATAATCTCAAACACTTACTTTGTCTTGCAAAACACAGAATACTGGACGCGGTATCTACTGCAAAGCCTGCTGGGTATAACTGATATCTCAGTTTAAAACCAGCTACGAAGATGTGCCTAACCTAGGAAGCCTGTTTGGCATTGCCAACTTGAAGACAGACTTACCATAAAGCACATTCAAATGGAGAATTCATAGGAAGACAGACAAATAATAGCAAAAGCAAGAGTTGAGATTACAGACCTATAAATATGTCTACATTTGAGAAAAAGAAGGTCAAAAGACTAAATCTTTTTTACAATGACTGACCTAAAAACCATGAAATCATCCTTGTGCACACAGTTAATATGATGCTAACCACTAGTTACCTTTCTCTAAGGCACTCAACTTATGCCTAACCCTGAAAGCCTGCTAGTTTCAGATTTTATCACATTCGTACAAAAATGCATAAATGATATCTTTCAAAATTCAGATTGTGTTGCTTATCAAAGATGAAAAGAATGCTTTTCAATGATGAGTAACCAAAGGCCAATTAAGGCTCATGTACACAAAAGCTATTACTAGTTACATTGTATGTTGTATGTCTTCGTTAATAACATGTGGCCTAAACATCCCTTCACATGAACTATCTTCCATACAAAATGTTTTGTTAACACAATCACTTGCCTTTAATATCAACCTTAAAACTGATAAGAAGATTTTGTCAAAAGTCATAGGCCAGAACAAAACTTAAACTGAACCTACTACTTCCATGAGAAGCCTTTTGTTAAAACTGTTTGGCCTGAAAAGTTTTTAGGTCAGTCCTTCAACTGAAACAAACTCACAACTATACAGAAAACTGATAAAAATTTAATGGCCAAAATAGCCATGCAAGATTATGTATTTTTACAGAAGGATTTTTTTTCTTGAAAGAAATTTTTGTCAAAAATGATTGGCCAAAAACAGTCCTCTAAATGATCCTACAGCTTCATGAGAAGCTTTATCAAATACATTTAACATTGGCCTTATCTGTCTTTCCAGAGTTACCAGACGGCACTATGGCATTTGTTTCTGAAGCTATTTTATTGTCATATGGCTATAATAAATAATCTCAACCACTTACTTTGTCTTTGCAAAACACAGAATACTGGACTGGGTATCTACTGCAAAGCCTGCTGGGTATAACTGATATCTCAGTTTAAAACCAGATACTAAGATACTACATTTGTGCCTAACCTAGGAAGCCTGTTTGGCATTGCCAACTTGAAGACAGACTTACCATAAAGCACATTCAAATGGAGAATTCATAGGAAGACAGACAAAAAAACAGCAAAGCAAGGGTTGAGATTACAGACCTATAAATATGTCTACATTTGAGAAAAAGAAAGTCAAAAGAGTAAATCTTTTTTACAATGACTGACCTAAAAACCATGAAATCATCCTTGTGTACACAGTTAATATGATGCTAACCACTAGCTACCTTTCTCTAAGGCACTCAACTTGTGCCTAACCCTGAAAGCCTGCTAGTTTCAGATTTTATCACATTCCTACAAAAATGCATAAATGATATCTTTCAAAATTCAAATGGTGTTACTTATTAAAGATGAAAAGAATGCTTTTCAATGATGAGTAACCAAAGGCCAATTAAGGCTCATGTACACAAAAGCTATTACTAGTTACATTGTATGTTGTATGTCTTCGTTAATAACATGTGGCCTAAACATCCCTTCACATGAACTATCTTCCATACAAAATGTTTTGTTAACACAATCACTTGCCTTTAATATCAACCTTAAAACTGATAAGAAGATTTTGTCAAAAGTCATAGGCCAGAACAAAACTTAAACTGAACCTACTACTTCCATGAGAAGCCTTTTGTTAAAACTGTTTGGCCTGAAAAGTTTTTAGGTCAGTCCTTCAACTGAAACAAACTCACAACTATACAGAAAACTGATAAAAATTTAATGGCCAAAATAGCCATGCAAGATTATGTATTTTTACAGAAGGATTTTTTTTCTTGAAAGAAATTTTTGTCAAAAATGATTGGCCAAAACAGTCCTCTAAATGATCCTACAGCTTCATGAGAAGCTTTATCAAATACATTTAACATTGGCCTTATCTGTCTTTCCAGAGTTACCAGACGGCACTATGGCATTTGTTTCTGAAGCTATTTTATTGTCATATGGCTATAATAAATAATCTCAACCACTTACTTTGTCTTTGCAAAACACAGAATACTGGACTGGGTATCTACTGCAAAGCCTGCTGGGTATAACTGATATCTCAGTTTAAAACCAGATACTAAGATACTACATTTGTGCCTAACCTAGGAAGCCTGTTTGGCATTGCCAACTTGAAGACAGACTTACCATAAAGCACATTCAAAGGGAGAATTCATAGGTAGACAGACAAAAAAACAGCAAAGCAAGGGTTGAGATTACAGACCTATAAATATGTCTACATTTGAGAAAAAGATGGTCAAAAGACTAAATCTTTTGTACCATGACTGACCTTAAAACCATGAAATCATCCTTGTGCACATAGTAAATATGATGCTAACCACTAGCTACCTTTCTCTAAGGCACTCAACTTGTGCCTAACCCTGAAAGCCTGCTAGTTTCAGATGTTATCACATTCTTACAAAAATGCATAAATGATATATTTCAAAATTCAAATTGTGTTGCTTATCAAAGATGAAAAGAATGCTTTTCAATGATGAGTAACCAAAGGCCAATTAAGGCTCATGTACACAAAAGCTGTTACTAGTTACATTGTATGTTCTATGTTTTCGTTAATAACATATGGCCTAAACAGCCCTTCACATGAACTATCTTCCATACAAAATGTTTTGTAAAAACAATCACTTGCCTTTAATAATCACCTTAAAACTGATAAGAAGATTTTGTCAAAAGTCATAGGCCAGAACAAAACTTAAAATGAACTTACTGCTTCCATGAGAAGCCTTTTGTTAAAACTGGTTGGCCTGAAAAGTTTTTAGGTCAGTCCTTAAACTGAAAAAAACTCATAACTATACAGAAAACTGATAAAAATTGAACGGCCAAAATAGCCATGCAAGATCATGTATTTTCAAAGAAGGATTTTTTGTCTTGAAAGAAATTTTTGTCAAAAATGATTGGCCAAAAACAGTCCTCTAAATAATCCTACAGCTTCATGAGAAGCTTTGTCAAATACATGTAACAGTGGCCTAATATGTCCTTCATGAGTTATCAAATGGCACTATTGCTTTTGTTTCTGAAGCTATTTTATTGTCATATGGCTATAATAAATAATCTCAACCACTTACTTTGCATTTGCAAATAACAGAATACTGGACTGGGTATCTACTGCAAAGCCTGTTTGGTATAACTGATAACTCAGTTTAAAACCAGATACTAAGATACTACATTTGTGCCTAACCTAGGAAGCCTGTTTGACATTGCCAACTTGAAGACAGACTAACCATAAAGCACATTCAAAGGGAGAATTCACAGGAAGACAGACAAAAAACAGCAAAAGCAAGGGTTGAGATTACAGACCTACAAATATGTCTACATTTGAGAAAAAGAAAGTCAAAAGACTAAATCTTATGTACAATGACTGACCTAAAAACCATGAAATCATCCTTGTGTACACAGTTAATATGATGCTAACCACTAGCTACCTTTCTCTAAGGCACTCAACTTGTGCCTAACCCTGAAAGCCTGCTAGTTTCAGATTTTATCACATTCCTACAAAAATGCATAAATGATATCTTTCAAAATTCAAATTGTGTTACTTATTAAAGATGAAAAGAATGCTTTTCAATGATGAGTAACCAAAGGCCAATTAAGGCTCATGTACACAAAAGCTATTACTAGTTACATTGTATGTTGTATGTCTTCGTTAATAACATATGGCCTAAACATCCCTTCACATGAACTATCTTCCATACAAAATGTTTTGTTAACACAATCACTTGCCTTTAATATCAACCTTAAAACTGATAAGAAGATTTTGTCAAAAGTCATAGGCCAGAACAAAACTTAAACTGAACCTACTACTTCCATGAGAAGCCTTTTGTTAAAACTGTTTGGCCTGAAAAGTTTTTAGGTCAGTCCTTCAACTGAAACAAACTCACAACTATACAGAAAACTGATAAAAATTTAATGGCCAAAATAGCCATGCAAGATTATGTATTTTTACAGAAGGATTTTTTTTCTTGAAAGAAATTTTTGTCAAAAATGATTGGCCAAAACAGTCCTCTAAATGATCCTACAGCTTCATGAGAAGCTTTATCAAATACATTTAACATTGGCCTTATCTGTCTTTCCAGAGTTACCAGACGGCACTATGGCATTTGCTTCTGAAGCTATTTTATTGTCATATGGCTATAATAAATAATCTCAACCACTTACTTTGTCTTTGCAAAACACAGAATACTGGACTGGGTATCTACTGCAAAGCCTGCTGGGTATAACTGATATCTCAGTTTAAAACCAGATACTAAGATACTACATTTGTGCCTAACCTAGGAAGCCTGTTTGGCATTGCCAACTTGAAGACAGACTTACCATAAAGCACATTCAAAGGGAGAATTCATAGGTAGACAGACAAAAAAACAGCAAAGCAAGGGTTGAGATTACAGACCTATAAATATGTCTACATTTGAGAAAAAGATGGTCAAAAGACTAAATCTTTTGTACCATGACTGACCTTAAAACCATGAAATCATCCTTGTGTACATAGTAAATATGATGCTAACCACTAGCTACCTTTCTCTAAGGCACTCAACTTGTGCCTAACCCTGAAAGCCTGCTAGTTTGAGATGTTATCACATTCGTACAAAAATGCATAAATGATATATTTCAAAATTCAAATTGTGTTGCTTATCAAAGATGAAAAGAATGCTTTTCAATGATGAGTAACCAAAGGCCAATTAAGGCTCATGTACACAAAAGCTGTTACTAGTTACATTGTATGTTCTATGTTTTCGTTAATAACATATGGCCTAAACAGCCCTTCACATGAACTATCTTCCATACAAAATGTTTTGTAAAAACAATCACTTGCCTTTAATAATCAACCTTAAAACTGATAAGAAGATTTTGTCAAAAGTCATAGGCCAGAACAAAACTTAAAATGAACTTACTGCTTCCATGAGAAGCCTTTTGTTAAAACTGGTTGGCCTGAAAAGTTTTTAGGTCAGTCCTTAAACTGAAAAAAACTCATAACTATACAGAAAACTGATAAAAATTGAAAGGCCAAAATAGCCATGCAAGATCATGTATTTTCAAACAAGGATTTTTTGTCTTAAAAGAAATTTTTGTCAAAAATGATTGGCCAAAAACAGTCCTCTAAATAATCCTACAGCTTCATGAGAAGCTTTGTCAAATAACAGTGGCCTAGTATGTCCTTCATGAGTTACCAAATGGCACATTGCTTTTGTTTCTGAAGCTACTTTATTGTCATATGGCTATAATAAATAATCTCAACCACTTACTTTGTCCTTGCAAATAACAGAATACTGGACTGGGTATCTACTGCAAAGCCTGTTTGGTATAACTGATAACTCAGTTTAAAACCAGATACTAAGATACTACATTTGTGCCTAACCTAGGAAGCCTGTTTGACATTGCCAACTTGAAGACAGACTAACCATAAAGCACATTCAAAGGGAGAATTCACAGGAAGACAGACAAAAAACAGCAAAAGCAAGGGTTGAGATTACAGACCTACAAATATGTCTACATTTGAGAAAAAGAAGGTCAAAAGACTAAATCTTATGTACAATGACTGACCTAAAAACCATGAAATCATCCTTGTGTACACAGTTAATATGATGCTAACCACTAGCTACCTTTCTCTAAGGCACTCAACTTGTGCCTAACCCTGAAAGCCTGCTAGTTTCAGATTTTATCACATTCCTACAAAAATGCATAAATGATATCTTTCAAAATTCAAATGGTGTTACTTATTAAAGATGAAAAGAATGCTTTTCAATGATGAGTAACCAAAGGCCAATTAAGGCTCATGTACACAAAAGCTATTACTAGTTACATTGTATGTTGTATGTCTTCGTTAATAACATGTGGCCTAAACATCCCTTCACATGAACTATCTTCCATACAAAATGTTTTGTTAACACAATCACTTGCCTTTAATATCAACCTTAAAACTGATAAGAAGATTTTGTCAAAAGTCATAGGCCAGAACAAAACTTAAACTGAACCTACTACTTCCATGAGAAGCCTTTTGTTAAAACTGTTTGGCCTGAAAAGTTTTTAGGTCAGTCCTTCAACTGAAACAAACTCACAACTATACAGAAAACTGATAAAAATTTAATGGCCAAAATAGCCATGCAAGATTATGTATTTTTACAGAAGGATTTTTTTTCTTGAAAGAAATTTTTGTCAAAAATGATTGGCCAAAACAGTCCTCTAAATGATCCTACAGCTTCATGAGAAGCTTTATCAAATACATTTAACATTGGCCTTATCTGTCTTTCCAGAGTTACCAGACGGCACTATGGCATTTGTTTCTGAAGCTATTTTATTGTCATATGGCTATAATAAATAATCTCAACCACTTACTTTGTCTTTGCAAAACACAGAATACAGGACTGGGTATCTACTGCAAAGCCTGCTGGGTATAACTGATATCTCAGTTTAAAACCAGATACTAAGATACTACATTTGTGCCTAACCTAGGAAGCCTGTTTGGCATTGCCAACTTGAAGACAGACTTACCATAAAGCACATTCAAAGGGAGAATTCACAGGAAGACAGACAAAAAATTAGCAAAAGCAAGGGTTGAGATTACAGACCTATAAATATGTCTACATTTGAGAAAAAGATGGTCAAAAGACTAAATCTTTTGTACCATGACTGACCTAAAAACCATGAAATCATCCTTGTGCACATAGTAAATATGATGCTAACCACTAGCTACCTTTCTCTAAGGCACTCAACTTGTGCCTAACCCTGAAAGCCTGCTAGTTTCAGATTTTATCACATTCTTACAAAAATGCATAAATGATATATTTCAAAATTCAAATTGTGTTGCTTATCAAAGATGAAAAGAATGCTTTTCAATGATGAGTAACCAAAGGCCAATTAAGGCTCATGTACACAAAAGCGATTACTAGTTACATTGTATGTTGTATGTTTTCGTTAATAACATATGGCCTAAACAGCCCTTCACATGAACTATCTTCCATACAAAATGTTTTGTAAAAACAATCACTTGCCTTTAATAATCAACCTTAAAACTGATAAGAAGATTTTGTCAAAAGTCATAGGCCAGAACAAAACTTAAAATGAACTTACTGCTTCCATGAGAAGCCTTTTGTTAAAACTGGTTGGCCTGAAAAGTTTTTAGGTCAGTCCTTAAACTGAAAACAAACTCATAACTATACAGAAAACTGATAAAAAATTGAACGGCCAAAATAGCCATGCAAGATCATGTATTTTCAAAGAAGGATTTTTTGTCTTGAAAGAAATTTTTGTCAAAAATGATTGGCCAAAAACAGTCCTCTAAATAATCCTACAGCTTCATGAGAAGCTTTGTCAAATAACAGTGGCCTAATATGTCCTTCATGAGTTATCAAATGGCACATTGCTTTTGTTTCTGAAGCTATTTTATTGTCATATGGCTATAATAAATAATCTCAACCACTTACTTTGCATTTGCAAATAACAGAATACTGGACTGGGTATCTACTGCAAAGCCTGTTTGGTATAACTGATAACTCAGTTTAAAACCAGATACTAAGATACTACATTTGTGCCTAACCTAGGAAGCCTGTTTGACATTGCCAACTTGAAGACAGACTAACCATAAAGCACATTAAAATGGAGAATTCACAGGAAGACAGACAAAAAACAGCAAAAGCAAGGGTTGAGATTACAGACCTACAAATATGTCTACATTTGAGAAAAAGAAAGTCAAAAGACTAAATCTTATGTACAATGACTGACCTAAAAACCATGAAATCATCCTTGTGTACACAGTTAATATGATGCTAACCACTAGCTACCTTTCTCTAAGGCACTCAACTTGTGCCTAACCCTGAAAGCCTGCTAGTTTCAGATTTTATCACATTCCTACAAAAATGCATAAATGATATCTTTCAAAAATCATATTGTGTTGCTTATCAAAGATGAAAAGAATGCTTTTCAATGATGAGTAACCAAAGGCCAATTAAGGCTCATGTACACAAAAGCTATTACTAGTTTACATTGTATGTTGTATGTTTTCGTTAATAACATATGCCCTAAACACCCCTTCACATGAACAATCTTCTATACAAGAGGTTTTGTAAAAAAATTACTTGCCTTTAATATCAACCTTAAAACTTATAAGAAGATTTTGTCAAATATTATGACAGAACAATACTCAAAATGAACTTACTACTTCCTTGAGAAGTCTATTGTCAAAACTGGTTGGCCTGAAAAGATTTTTAGGTCAGTCCTTAAACTGAAACAAACTCGCAACTAAACAGAAAACTGATAAAAAAGTAATGGCCAAAATAGCCATGCAAGATCATTTATTTTCACAAAAGGTTTTTGTCTTAAAAGAAATTTTTGTCAAAAATGATTGGCCAAAACAGTCCTCTAAATAATCCTACAGCTTCAAGAGAAGCTTTGTCAAATAACATTGGCCTAATCTGTCCTTCCAGAGTTACCAAATGACATTATTGCTTTTGTTTCTGAAGCTATTTTATTGTCATATGGCTATAATAAATAATCTCGAACACTTACTTTGTCTTGCAAAACACATAATACTGGACGGGGTATCTACTGCAAAGCCTGCTTGGTATAACTGATATCTCAGTTTAAAACCAGATACTAAGATACTACATTTGTGCCTAACCTAGGAAGCCTGTTTGGCATTGCCAACTTGAAGACAGACTTACCATAAAGCACACTCAAAGGGAGAATTCATAGGAAGACAGACACATAATAGCAAAAGCAAGGGTTGAGATTACAGACCTACAAATATGTCTACATTTGAGAAAAAGAAGGTCAAAAGACTAAATCTTTTGTACAATGACTGACCTAAAAACCATGAAATCATCCTTGTGCACATAGTTAGTATGATGCTAACCACTAGCTACCTTTCTCTAAGGCACTCAACTTGTGCCTAACCCTGAAAGCCTGCTAGTTTCAGATTTTATCACATTCCTACAAAAATGCATAAATGATATCTTTCAAAAATCATATTGTGTTGCTTATCAAAGATGAAAAGAATGATTTTCAATGATGAGTAACCAAAGGCCAATTAAGGCTCATGTACACAAAAGCTATTACTAGTTACATTGTATGTTGTATGTTTTCGTTAATAACATATGCCCTAAACACCCCTTCACATGAACAATCTTCTATACAAGAGGTTTTGTAAAAAAATTACTTGCCTTTAATATCAACCTTAAAACTTATAAGAAGATTTTGTCAAATATTATGACAGAACAATACTCAAAATGAACTAACTACTTCCATGAGAAGTCTATTGTCAAAACTGGTTGGCCTGAAAAGATTTTTAGGTCAGTCCTTAAACTGAAACAAACTCGCAACTAAACAGAAAACTGATAAAAAAAGTAATGGCCAAAATAGCCATGCAAGATCATTTATTTTCACAAAAGGTTTTTGTCTTAAAAGAAATTTTTGTCAAAAATGATTGGCCGAAACAGTCCTCTAAATAATCCTACAGCTTCAAGAGAAGCTTTGTCAAATAACATTGGCCTAATCTGTCCTTCCAGAGTTACCAAATGACATTATTGCTTTTGTTTCTGAAGCTATTTTATTGTCATATGGCTATAATAAATAATCTCAAACACTTACTTTGTCTTGCAAAACACAGAATACTGGACGGGGTATCTACTGCAAAGCCTGCTTGGTATAACTGATATCTCAGTTTAAAACCAGATACTAAGATACTACATTTGTGCCTAACCTAGGAAGCCTGTTTGGCATTGCCAACTTGAAGACAGACTTACCATAAAGCACATTCAAAGGGAGAATTCATAGGAAGACAGACACATAATAGCAAAAGCAAGGGTTGAGATTACAGACCTACAAATATGTCTACATTTGAGAAAAAGAAGGTCAAAAGACTAAATCTTTTTTACAATGACTGACCTAAAAACCATGAAATCATCCTTGTGCACACAGTTAGTATGATGCTAACCACTAGCTACCTTTCTCTAAGGCACTCAACTTGTGCCTAACCCTGAAAGCCTGCTAGTTTCAGATGTTATCACATTCTTACAACAAGAGCTGTCAGTAGGACAGCGTGCTCGACTTTTTTAGTGCTTGCCAATAAAAAAAAAATGCTTTTGACAGTTAAGGGCACACAAGACTTTAACTAGGAATTTTCTAAGTACAAATCAAGAAAAATTTTCACATAGTTATCTTCTTTTGCTTACGATAGGTCTTAACGATGGTACATAATACTCCAACTTTCAAAGTAATATCTTCCATACAAATGGTTATGTTAACAAGTGGACAAGCATTGAAACTTTATAACTGACCTTACTAAGCAAAAAGGGCCATAATTCATAGGATAAAAACCTTAGAAGAACTTACCTTCTCCTGCCCATGTTTGGGAATCATGATGGTAAACAAGTTATTCCTTAAACTTTCAAATTAATATCTCAAACAGTTCAGTAAAAAAAAGTGGACTGCCATGAAAAACTAACCAAGAATCTTAACCAAGGATTCTAAGTCGTTAAAAGGCCTAAATTTTTTAAAACAAATCCCAGACAGAGTTACCTTCTATTGCCTACAGATGGGGTAATGATGTGAACATTGCAATTAAAAGTTTCAAAGCAATATCCTTCAAAGGGTTAAAGGCAATAAGTGGATTTTACCCATATTCAATGTCATATTGCTAAATAAATAATCTGAACTAATTCTTTGTCAAAGACCTTGACAGAGTTACTGTCCTGTTGTCTGTTGATGAAGGTCATGATGGTATAACTAAGTATGCTTAGTTTAAAACCAGATACCTCCAATGGTCATTTGAACATAGAACGTGACATTGCCAACTTGAAAACTTAACCAAGCTCAATACACTTTCTAAGTAAAAAAGGGCCAGAATTCTGTCAAAAAACCTTGAAAGCAAGAGTTGAGATGTACCCTATTGTCTGTAGTTGGAGGTTATGATGGTAAAGAAGAATGGTATGTTACAAAGCCATACCTGTAATACTTCATGAAATAAAGTCGGGTGGCACGAAAAACTTAACTATGATGTAACGCCAACGCCGACGCCTTCTCAGACGCCACGCCGACGCCGGACCCTAGGATAGCCTGCCTTTTCATAGAAAAGTCGAGCTAAAAATGCATAAATGATATCATTAAAAATTCAAATTGTGTTGCTTATCAAAGATGAAAAGAATGCTTTTCAATGATGAGTAACCAAAGACCAATTAAGGCTCATGTACACAAAAGCTATTACTAGTTACATTGTATGTTATCGTTAATAACATATGGCCTAAACAGCCCTTCACATGAACTATCTTCCATACAAAATGTTTTGTAAAAACAATCACTTGCCTTTAATAGCAACCTTAAAACTGATAAGAAGATTTTGTCAAAAGTCATAGGCCAGAACGAATACTTAAAATGAACCTACTACTTCCATGAGAAGCCTATTGGAAAAGCTGTTTGGCCTGAAAAGTTTTTAGGTCAGTCCTTAAACTGAAACAAACTCACAATTATACAGAAAACTGATAAAAATTTAATGGCCAAAATAGCCATGCAAGATCATGTATTTTCACAGAAGGTTTTTTGTCTTGAAAGAAATTTTTGTCAAACATGATTGGCCAAAACAGTCCTCTAAATGATCCTACAGCTTCATGAGAAGCTTTGTCAAATAACAGTTGCCTAATCTGTCCTTCATGAGTTAATAAACGGCACTATTGCATTTGCTTCTGAAGCTATTTTATTGTCATATGGCTATAATAAATAATCTCAACCACTTACTTTGTCTTTGCAAAACACAGAATACTGGACGGGGTATCTACTGCAAAGCCTGCTGGGTATAACTGATATCTCAGTTTAAAACCAGATACTAAGATACTACATTTGTGCCTAACCTAGGAAGCCTGTTTGGCATTGCCAACTTGAAGACAGACTTACCATAAAGCACATTCAAAGGGAGAATTCACAGGAAGACAGACAAGAAACAGCAAAAGCAAGGGTTGAGATTACAGACCTACAAATATGTCTACATTTGAGAAAAAGAAAGTCAAAAGACTGAATCTTATGTACAATGACTGACCTAAAAACCATGAAATCATCCTTGTGCACACAGTTAATATGATGCTAACCACTAGCTACCTTTCTCTAAGGCACTCAACTTGTGCCTAACCCTGAAAGCCTGCTAGTTTGAGATGTTATCACATTCTTACAAAAATGCATAAATGATATCTTTCAAAAATCATATTGTGTTGCTTATCAAAGATGAAAAGAATGCTTTTCAATGATGAGTAACCAAAGACCAATTAAGGCTCATGTACACAAAAGCTATTACTAGTGTATGTTGTATGTTTTCGTTAATAATATATGCCCTAAACACCCCCTTCACATGAACAATCTTCTATACAAGAGGTTTTGTAAAAAAAATTACTTGCCTTTAATATCAACCTTAAAACTTATAAGAAGATTTTGTCAAAAATTATGACAGAACAATACTCAAAATGTACTTACTTCTTCCATGAGAAGTCTATTGTCAAAACTGGTTGGCCTGAAAAGATTTTTAGGTCAGTCCTTAAACTGAAACAAACTCGCAACTAAACAGAAAACTGATAAAAAATGTAATGGCCAAAATAGCCATGCAAGATCATTTATTTTCACAAAAGGTTTTTGTCTTAAAAGAATTTTTTGTCAAACATGATTGGCCGAAACAGTCCTCTAAATAATCCTACAGCTTCATGAGAAGCTTTGTCAAATAATAATGGCCTGATCTGTCTTTCCAGAGTTACCAAATGGCATTATTGCTTTGTTTCTGAAGCAACTTCATTGTCATATGGCTATAATAAATAATCTCAAACACTTACTTTGCATTTGCAAAACACAGAATACTGGACGGGGTATCTACTGCAAAGCCTGCTGGGTATAACTGATATCTCAGTTTAAAACCAGATACTAAGATTCTACATTTGTGCCTTACCTAGGAAGCCTGTTTGGCCTTGCCAACTTGAAGACAGACTTACCATAAAGCACATTCAAAGGGAGAATTCACAGGAAGACAGACAAAAAAACAGCAAAAGCAAGGGTTGAGATTACAGACCTACAAATATGTCTACATTTGAGAAAAAGAAAGTCAAAAGACTAAATCTTATGTACAATGACTGACCTAAAAACCATGAAGTCATCCTTGTGCACACAGTTAATATGATGCTAACCACTAACTACCTTTCTCTAAGGCACTCAACTTGTTCCTAACCCTGAAAGCCTGCTAGTTTCAGATTTTATCACATTCCTACAAAAATGCATAAATGATATCTTTAAAAATTCAAATTGTGTTGCTTATCAAAGATGAAAAGAATGCTTTTCAATGATGAGTAACCAAAGGCCAATTTAGGCTCAGTAAACAAAAGCTATTACTAGTTATGTTGTATGTTTTCGTTAATACACGGTCCAGTTCGTGTACATGCAGAGAGGTCTTCTAGGCAATGCAAATTGCTAAATAACTAAGCTCTAGGCATTGAGGTTTCAGAAAGAACATCTATAAAGTTTTTCCTTGATAAGCGAATGTAAAAACAAGTGACATCCCTGGCAGGGTCAATTTTGACTTGGATGCCATTATTTGACACCTAATCTTGGTAGACTGGTTTAAACTAGGCAATATGTCGCATGTCCAAAATATCTAAGCTAAGTCCTTTCTTTTCTAGATAAGATTTCTTGTCTTAAAAGATTTTTTCGTTAAGTGCTGCATGAAACGTCCTTGAATTATTTGAACATCTTGCAGAAGAAGCTTTTCCATTAACATTGGCCTAATCTGATTTCAGAAGGATTATTGATGTCTTTTGAAGCAACTTCAATGTAAAAGGATGACGTATGACAGACGACCAAGCGATCCTATTAGATTTGCCTAGAGCTGAAAAAGGGCGATAATTCTGACAAAAACCTGTTCTACAGTTTTAAGCAGATACTAAGTTCTCTTGGTGCCTTACCTAAAGTTGCCTCCAACTCGGGCTTCCGAAAATCAGCTTTTTTAAAGAATGATTTTCTTGACTTGACAAAAAAAGGTGTGAACAGCGTTGGATTGCATGACCTAAAATATGTCTACATTTAAAAAAAAGTTTAAAAGTTCAGAATTATTACATGTTTTCCTGCAAAAATGTTGTCCTTTCCGTTAATATGATGCTAACAAAAAAGACATTTTTGGCATTCAACTTCTTCCTAACCCTTAAACCTCTATTGACAGATTAAGTTCTAAAACATGCTCAATGATTCATAGAAAATACACATTGTGTTGCATAATTATAAAGAAACCCAAATTAAGATACACAAAGGCCAATATAGCTTTGTTGCGCCGTTCCAGTTATTTTGATGTTTACATAATAAAGTATATGGAAACTGAAAGTAGAAGGGCCAAATACCTAGGCGCAAGAAATGGCTGGATGGAATTTGGTGATGTGGAGTTTTCCTTCATACCCTACTAATGCAAAAACAATTCCCTGCCTTTTGCCTTATTGTTTCAGAAACATTCATGAAGATTTTACACTAGGAAAATCTCGCATTAAATATGTAAGTTGTTCGGCTGATTTCAAAAACTTATTTTAATTGTCGTTAAAAAATCTCAAGATGACTTTTATTCACTTTTAAATTTCATTAACTGGCCTAATATCTGAAGTCTTTTGTAATAGAATGTAAAAGATGTGTATGAAATTATTCATTTTTAAAAAAGTTTATTTTTGGAAGCCCGATCGGACAATTGCATCAGCCTGTTAAGTACTCTTGTACATTGATGGGGGCTAGGATAGTAAATAATTATTTAAGGTTTCAAAGCTATATCTATATTGGTTTTAAAGAATTACAGAAAACTAACCGAGGTGTGACTGTAATGCCAAGGCGAGTTGAATGCCTCCTTTTTCTTCGAAAAATTAAAATAATATCGAAACTACAACCTTCCAAGAACATACCTGTAGCACAAATTATCACCTAGGATAACCCTGCTGGCGATCTTGTAATTGTGAGAAGTGCGCAATATACACATCGTTGTCAAACTAACTCACCAGCGGAAACTTGAGTGTGCCTTTACAACCAGTGTTCACATCCGTTTCGCCACGGGACATCTATCGGAATGGACCATTTCCATCACACCATTGTATTGATATCTACAAACAGATATTCATATCATTCTAATTTTGGCGCATCAATGTACAACATGTATTTACAGTGACATCTCCAGCCAGCTAAACAGGAAAAAATGTTTATTTTCTCCCTCGCTTCGCTCGTCCGAAATAAAATATTTCGTAATTATACTAAAGGACGAAATTGACGTTACATAGGAATGTGTTCACTGTAAGTCAAAACTGCCAATGTACTTTAATGCAATAATGTCCGCAATATATTTAACAATTTGAAATCAGGCTATTTTTCAAAACTATGTTACTGTATTTAGTTACGTTTACCGTTACTAAATATAGTATTATAACCAACCTGCTAATAAACATTGAAAGAACTACCCTGATGAAGAACTTATGTGAATTGACATGAAGAAATATAAGCACAAGGGGCAAGTTTCTTCTGTTTTTGTCTATTCCCTAATATACGCCGCCGACAACATATTTTAATAACCGAGTTATATATTTTATTTTCAATAATAACACGAAATACAAGTAAATGTTTACCTTCAACACGTCTTTTTCCCCAAAGAATCTCAATGTAAATAAAAGACCATGGTCATAGGTGAATGCTTTGCGTTAATATCTGTAACAGCCCAGGGCTTTTATCATTGTAGCTGTACAAGCGTCTTCAGTCACATTTACTCAACAGACCCGTGCGCGAAAAGAAACGGTACAACGATATGAGGCAACTAAAAGGGGTAAAATAAACCTCCATAATAGTTCTCGAGAAGAATAAATTTGCAGTAGTTAAGACAGCTTGTTTAATATTCCCTATCATTTGATATCAGAAATGACTACCTTATCTGAAGGAATGAAAAAATAAATTAAAAATCAAAATTAACAAAAGCCCTTTCTCAGTCATATTATTCCCCTTTAGGAAACCTTTTCTACGGAAACGACCGAGTGATGTCCCGTGCGCAGGTCTAGCTAAGTGATGACTGCAAATGCGTCTTTAAATGAAAATAGTACTGCCAAGCTGGATAAAGATATTTTAAGTCATGTTCATAAATTGTGGGTAAGGAAATCCCAATCGAGCGTTGAGATACGTCCAAAACAATGAGGCTCATTTTGCAGCATGTTTTTGTCACAATGCTACTCTGAAGTGGGCTACCCACAAGGGGTCTCGCCTAAACGGGGTCCGAATTACATGTAGGTTCGGGGTATATCAAGAATACCAGATGACGAACTCGTGAATTATTTATTAATCTGAAACAAACATATTAAATGACATAATTATAAAACATGAAATAATAACCATGTGCTAGATGTCAAAATGCCAAATATGTAAACATTGTACATGTATCAGAAGTGATTTACTAACCGTGACACGAAAGTTATTACAAATAAACATGCAATGGCATATAGTTGAGCTATTACAGAATTTGCAAAATATAGCACAAGTATTACAACATATATGAAAACCTGTATTTACCTGAAGAAATATTGAATTACTCCAGAAAAAATGACAAACAGCATGACTATCAAAATGGCGATCTCAAAAACTAAAAAGGCGATGACCCGTGTAAAGAGGGAAGTTGTTAGGTAAGATAACTGTTAGTGAAGTAATGTTAGTAAATAGTCAATTACGCCGGGGATAGGAAAATAAAACAGAGACACAAATGAAATTTAAAAAACAATTATATTTGTTTATCATAAAATACTGAATATAGATAACACTAAGATATTTTGGTCCAGGGAAAGGGCAGCATTCGCCAGCTGGAGATCCATGGTACAGGTTCAACACTTGGGCTTAAGCAAGAGCACAAATGATTTGAGGTCCTAGATGGAGGGGTATTATGGGGTGTCTGGCAGATGGCATCTGACATCCTTGACGCGGCAGAACGTATCATATAAAACGTACCACAACATAGCAGAAACGTAGCACAACGTCGTACAACGTAGAACACCGTAGTATGACGCAGCTCATACCGTAGTACTACGTGTTACAACGTATCATAGCGTGACACAGAGTGGCATAGCGTAGTACGAGGAACGTGGGAGCCACGAGACCACAACGTAGCATAGCGCAGCACAACGTGTCAACAAACGCAACAGAACGTTTCAACCGGCGGAACGCGCTATGTTCTACTACGTTGTACTACGTTTACGCCGCGTTTGAACACGTTTTAGCCACGTTGTTTTACGTTTGCTCACTTTGTAGCCACGTTTCCCAACGTAGCTAAACGTGGCTGCCAAAACGTGACACTATGAATGGGTCATATGTACATTGCGTGTTTAAAAGATATTGAACAATTGGTACCAAACTACCTATAGATGTTAAGAATAATAAATTTAGCCACGATGCGGAACACCGTAGCTTTTCGCATTATAAATTTTCTTATTTACAAACGAAACCAAAGACAAAATTATACCAAGATTTAATTTCATATTTATAGCTTTAAAGTGTGGAATGATATTCATATTAATTTGAAAACTTTTTAGACATAAAGTCTCTCAAACGACATTATAAGTAGTGTCTGCATAACAAACTATAGAAATTCATTTTACTGGGTGAATGTTTTACTAGTATTACAATGGCATGTATTCGTGTATGTGTGTCTGTCGTAAACAATATGATTACAAACACGTATAGTCATTATATGATAAAACTTAATGCAAATTTATGTTAAATACAACAACAACATTTATTCGGCATGAAGCAAAATTATGATGCTTCAAGCCTAACATACGGTTGACAAATGATAACAAGAAAAACATATCACCGAATAGGTTGGATTTGTTATGATTGTTGTGTTCATGTGTTTTGCATTCAGTTTGTTTTTTCTATACAGTTTGAGTTACATGATTTTTCTTTTTTTCTGATATTTTTTGTATAGGTTTTATTACGCTACATGGGTAAGAGGTTGCCAAAAATTCATCCTTTGTTTTGTCTTGATCGCTCAGAGTGGAAATTATGTCACATGGTGTCAAACAGAGTGACCAGGTCAAACCATATTGGAACATTATGAGCACTTGTGAATTGACATTGAATTTATAGATTGATGTCAAACTGATACCAAATATCAAGCAGATTCAGATCTGTATACCCTAGTTATGCAAATACTGACCATGCCTGTAGATCTGGACCCGGGTGAGCATAATAGTCCCATCTTTGCCCTCTAGTTTTACCAAAAGTTTGTTGAACTGACGTGAGTTAAGTGTTTACCGTCTATAGCCTATTGCGATAACATATCCCGCTCAGGTATACTTGGGATAGGTTCATTGACTATTACTAATTTATTTATACTCGATTGCGAAACAAGTTCCTTCATCTTATACTTACCGCTCTTGGGACTCACTCAAGACGAAATCAATCCCGGAAAGAGGGAGAGAGAGGGAGGTGAACAGAGAGAGAGAGAGAGAGAGAGATAGAGAGAGAGAGAGAGGGGGGGGGAGAAAAAAAGAGAGATAAGAAGGAATTACTTGAGCTTCGCCTATACTGGCATGTTAATAGTTTGGATCGAACCCTGGACCCTGCCACTACGCTATGGCGACTCCGCTAAAATCAAAATACTTTATACTGATTGATACTAAGATTGATTATCTATTTTCCATGAATTCCTCATAGGAATAATCTGCAGCTTTGTCGAAGATTTCTATAGCGCTAGCAAAAACAATAAAAACATAAATTGTAAACATAACATAGCCTCGTCACACGTTTGACAGGACAACAACGTTGTATTATTGATAACTGTTGTTAAAAGTACTGTGATTTAAATTTCCAAGCCATTAATAAACAAAACAAGAGCTGTCCCTCACAAGTGACCAATGCTCCCGAAAGAGGTGTCTCACAGTCTGTGTCATCTCCGTGTGCTCAATAAATGTGCTATGTAATTTTAAAATCCTTCCATGCATCACAAAGTTACCATGAATACAGTATTCCATTACTTTTAAACACTAAGTGTGACCTTTACCTTTGAACTAGGGATATGGGTCTTGCACGCGACACATCAGCTTGATGTGTTGAACATTTGTGCCAAGTTATTTTAAAAACCTTAAATGCATGACGAAGTTTAAGTCCGGACACTAATGTGTGCATATATACAGGATTCCAATAACTAAAAACTCTAAGTGTGACCTTGACCTTTAAAGTAGCGACGTGGGTCTTGCACGCGACACGTCGTCTTGATGTGCTAGACATTTGTGCCAAGTTATTTTAAAATCCTTCAATGCATGACAAAGTTACAGTCCGGACACGAATGTGTGCATATATGCATATATAGAGCATGCCATTATCTAAAAACTCTAAGTGTGACCTTGACCTTTAAAGTAGCGACGTGGGTCTTGCACGCGACACGTCGTCTTGATGTGCTAGACATTTGTGCCAAGTTATCTTAAAATTCTTCAATGCATCACAAAGTTACAGTCCGGACACAAATGTGTACATATATGCATATATAGAGGAATCCATTACCTTCAAACTCTAAGTGTGACCTTGACCTTTGAACTAGGGACATGGGTCTTGCACGCGACATGTCGTCTTGATGTGCTTGACATTTGTGCTAAGTTATTTTAAAATCCTTCAATGCATGACAAAGTTACAGTCCGGACACGAATATGTGCATGTATACATGATTCCATTATCTTCAAACTCTAAGTTTGACCTTGACCTTTGAGCTAGGGACATGGGTCTTGCACGCGACACGTCGTCTTGATGTGCTAGACATTTGTGCCAAGTTATTTTAAAATCCTTCTTGCATGGCAAAGTTACAGTCCGGACACGAATGTGTAAAAGGGGACGCACAGACGGACGGACAGACGGACGGTGCGATTATAATTTGCCACCCTTCGGGGGCATAAAAAGATATTTATTTGTCATTCTACGTTTTGCCAATGTCATTGAATTAATGTAGATCTACTGAACATTTGCATGGGAGGACGGTCCTAACAATCATCTGTACTGACTATTTTATCTGTTAACAAACATCATTTTAATGAGGTTTATATAAAAAGGTTGACATATGTTTTTACAATATCATAAATATGGTTTTAAAATGCCAAAAAAACTATATATAATAATAATTTTAGGAAGATGTAAAGCGAGTTTCATTTTTAAAACGGTTTGACTTTCTAGGGCACACTTTTTTGGCTCTACAGAAATAACGAAATTTATTGGTACGTATCTCAACTGAGTATTTATTGAGACCCGGACTGACGTTGTTCAGGAGTCATTAGAAAGAGCAAACTTTTAATAGGAATGTATTATAAAGATTATTTATTCACATTTAAAAGTATATGCCTGCATGCGTAGGAAAAGTCTTGCGTTTTTCCAAAACAAGATGGCTGACAACAACTGAAATTTGGCGTCACAGTTTCTCTTAATAAATGACGTCCCCGTGTAAACAGCAATTCTAGCATAAAATGTGCTGTTTTTGCCCATTTTGCCGGTGTTTTAACAGGAGAAAAAACGTGTGTTAACGGGGAGATTCACGCGCCGTTATAACCCGTTTTCATTTATGCGCAGTAGAGGGCCGTTGTAAACAATGGACCTGTCTCCCAAGTCTTACATCATGTACGGCGTCAACAGTGCCGGGCTTAAAAACCACTGGTGACGTCATAAATCTGACGTAAACAACACGGACGTTGTCCCGCACATTATTGAACGTCGTACCAGTAAGAGCGTTTTATTTTTATTTCAACGATTTTTTATGTTATTTATGCTAGAATAGCGTTAACGCACGTTTTTTCGTGTAATAACACCTGCAGAAACCCTCGGGATATGTTGGTGCCCTCGCCCTAACGGGCTCGGGCACCAACCATCCCTCGGGATTCTGCAGATGTTATAACACGAAAAAACGTGCGTTAACCCTACAATAATAAATGAGCAATCTTACGCAATAAAGAAAATTTAGATGGTAAAACAGAACAATAGTTTTCTGTTTTCAAATTTCGTAATTTATTTATTATTGTTTGGCAACAGAATGCCATTTCATCAATACTCAATATGAACGATACAATGTAATGTAAGGTAGATAATAATAACTATCCTAAAATCTCATGGAATACTAAAAAATTACCAAACATAAAACCCGGTTGTAGTTTTCTGCGTTTGTATGAGGATTTCATTGACTTACTGTCAGACTTTTGTTTAGACAGGATGAATAGACTATTTTTAACCACCGGAGTTGAAAACACGTTGGATCTTTTTCCAAGATACATCAAATCATACACTTGCAAAACGTCTACAATGTTTTCCGTCACATCAGCTACAGTGTATAAGACCAAAGGAAATATAAAAACCTTCAAGATATATTCCACTCTTTAAAAAAGCAGAATGGGACGGGTTTAAACACTGTCAGTCAAAAATGATATATCAGAACAACGCACATCTAAATCAGTAGAAGAAATGTGGTATAATTGTTCAAATGCTGTTTCAATTGGTATGGCTAAATGAGAACACTATCCTGGATTACAATGTTCACAACTTATAAACGTCTCATTAAAGAGTGAATGACAAATTATATTGTAAATTGAAAAAAGTACTTAAACACCAAGACGAAGACATCTCTTTTGAAACTGAAAAATCAAAGAAAGCGACAGTTAAAACTTTTTTATAATAATAATATGAATTGATAATATATATTTTAGGAATGGAAGATCAAAATGAAGACAAAGAAAACAGCAATTATTTTGTTCAGCCTGATTAAAACATGGGAGAAAAAACTAAAGTAGGTGTTGTTCCACTATTTAATCAAATTTTAGGCTCCATCAAATCAGAAAATCCTCCCTTATTACATGCAGCTCTAAGAAATTTTATAATAACATATTTTTCATTTGACAGGAAATTCCCAGTAATGCCAGACGATATAATCAGTATCAGTGGTGAGCAGGAACTTATCTCCAACCTGAAACCACGAGTGTCCTCTTGCACGAAATATGTTCTTGATATCACACCTCTTTGACATGTCACAATTGCTGTCTTGGACAATCGTAAAAAAATCGTTTTATCCAGTTTTAATTACCTTAGAAAGATCATGAAAAAGTCTATTCTTGCAAGACATGAAAGAAAGCAAATCTTGATAAAAAAGTACATTGTCTCGCATAATTTTATAAAAGAAGAAGTAAAACAGTATCCTAAATAGACTTGATTTTATATGCTCGACAATCTTCTGCATGATTCGTCAAAACAAAACAAGGCGCTCCTACATGTATTGCTTCTCAGCTCTATTCGCTTGGCGATTTCAAATTAGCTTCTGTGGAAGGCCGAACTATTTTCATTGTCATTATCTGTCGTGAGCTGTTTAAATAATCCCGACAATCGACCATTTTCATTATGTATAAAGTGATATTTCATTTCGCTTAAAAATGTGACATCACATATCGCTTGAAGATCATGATTCAGGGTACGGTTTAACCTTTTAGAACGGAACGGAGTAGAATTGCATTTACTACATCAACATGACCATGGGGTTGCCACAGAACACTAATAAACTGTGGCGTCCACCACACAACCATGTATAAATTAGAGTCTCCATACAAAGCAGTTAATCTATGTCATGACATAGACTTAAAAGAAAATATAATATAAAACACATATCAATAATGAAAATACTAGCTGTTTAATTCAATAGATCTTCCACTGAACGACAGTGTAATGAAATATAATACAATATTAATAGTTTCTTTCTTGAGCACGAGGTTCAGATCGGAATATCCGTCACCTCGGGTAACTGTTTTGTCGGGAACGAGGCTCTGCCGAGTTCCCGCAAAACAGTTACCCGAGGTGACGGATATTTCAATCTAGCCAAGTGTCTCATGATGGAAACTTTTTCTTGCATATCGTCTTGCACTTTAAAGTAGATTTCTAAATGCAAACTTATCAAAATGATGAATTATCATGAAAAACAAACGATTTTCCGACGTTGTGTTTAGGAAAGTGACGTCACATTGTTTATAACGTTACGTCATTAGTAATTCACGAGAGTCGTCTAGCAAAGGAGGGGTGCCAGACCGGGTTTTCCGGCATGGGCAAAATCACCGGAAATGCTGATCCGATATGCAAGAAAAGTATTTCTGTCGTAGCGTTCTAGCAATACAATTCAGTAAACCACTAATTAGCAAAATTTCATCGCCTTTCCGATCACGAGATAAGGCACATGAAGCCGCGTGTGGCGAATTTCATCCGCTACCAGTGATGAAAATGCTGTACGGAATCATCGCACTTGTTCTTAAAAACAGTTTTCAAAACATATCTTTGCCGTCCGATAATGTGTAGTAATCGGAGTACTTCTTGATTGTTCTTTAAATCGATTAATGCTCAACAATTTTGTTTGTGTTATTGCGCCTGCTTTGACGTTGTAACTACTTCGTATTTTTCTTTCAGGTGAATCTGATAGGCCCTCATGCGTATTCCATCGAATCTATTAAATTACAAAACCTTCAAATTGACAGCTTAATATATATACATAACGTAACAAAGTGTCAAAATAATATAAACTGTGAGGTCAGTGAGACCCTTGATAGTTTTATATGATTCCAATAAAGGATAAACATAAAATGTATGTGCTTACATAGACAACAGCATTGTGTAAGTACATTTTAGCCTGTGAAGCTGAAACAACTTCTACGTAGTCCGTATCATCAAGACACACACGTACGCTACGATCGCCGTCAGCGTTATAGACAAACTCACCATCAAAAAGGAATTTACCCTCTGATTTTAGGTAAAGAATGCTATTGACAGCGGAAAGTGAATAATTGTTCGAATGCAACATAATTTGGTCGCAGAACATTAACTTAGAAAGTGTCTGGAAATTTCTCACCCGGTAAAAGAACACAGACCATTGAACTTTCCATGTAGGAGCGGATATGTTCATTCTATTCTCGAAAAACAACATCTTATGTTCAGACACCGAAGCAGTTGTCGTGTTATTAAAAAATATTCTCTTGTGCTCGAAAAATTCGGACCTCATAGCAACTGTAAAATTGTTTAATTTTAAAAAACATCTCCTCTTCAGCGCTTGCTTGATAGTTTTGAAGAGATTCTTTAGATCAGTGCTCGGATTAGATAGTGTAATTTGTATGATGAAAGAAGTCGTATTAACGACATCACCAGATGACATTACTCTAGTGGTTTCGAGTAATCCAGAGAATTTTGACCAACTTTTTGGCCATGGAGTTATAAATTGGCTTTCGTGTAACGTTGTACTAAGAAGATTAACAAAAGCCTGTGTCGGTTCTTGCGTCTCGGGATATAGTCTAAGGATCATCCAGTATCCTTCAACATAAGTTTCTAACATTGGATAAACACATACACCACTCACATTTCGCACTTGCCCTGATGGGCATATAATCTGACGACAATCTGAAGGTATCTGAAACAAAGATGTAAACGTGTTGGAACTTTTAAAATGGACATTCCTTACATCTAGCACATTATACTCCAAATAAATAAATAAATAAATAAAGCACATTACATAATATGTTCAATGAACGTAAACGTGAAAATGAAATACGAATTTAAAGTACATTTATCTAAAAAAAAATGCCTCAGTTAAGCACATATAATCAGCAAAGAGGCCTCCTGTAATAGAATGCTAACATTCTATTAATTGTATAACAACAACTTTACATAGATTATAACAATGTTGTACGGTATCGTAACATTTCTAAAACGCTGATTTAACCGATAATGACCGGAATGCACAGCTTAAACTTTTAGGTCCAGTAATAATGCTTGTAAATATTCTATTATTTATGTTTTGTAGAAATTTAATCTGACAACAGTGATAGGCAGTGTGTCTTTTAATTGCAAATCTAAATTAATATAGAAACTCATACTTTGTTGTTATACAATACTATGATTTTTAAGTGATCAGTATTTCGTGAAAAATAGTCTTAACAGATTTTATATGGAGTGGGAACAAAGCTTTAGCCAAAGCGAGTCCTGAGAAAACATCATAAGGGTCATTTTCGGAAACGTTTTACGACATGTCGCAGAATTATTTTCATTTTAGAAGTATCGTAGATGGTTCGGTAGGCGTTCGTTGATTGCGACATACTGATAAAATCCGGCCTCCTGGTGCCCCTAAAGGTAAATAATTATTCTGTTGTTACGTGACAGTGGTAACAATCGAATCTATAAAATATAGCAATGACGATTTACAATTCTAACCTTCTTCGCGCGTTTAAATCTGTTTTAATATACAATTATATTTTCCTCTAATGAAGCTTTGGATAAATAAAGCACCATGCATGTAATAAGAAAAAAAGACAGACTGCAAATTTTAATCAATCCCAACCTTGAGCTAACCTTTCTTCCATGGAAAGTTTTTCTGTGGAATAGAAATGATTATAAAGTTGTATCTTGAAGGGATATGAGTAAGAATAATATTAAAGCCTTTACGTAATTTTTCATTATAATATTCCGAGTACATTTTTAAATACATATTTGATGTACAATATTCGGTTTGTAGTTTTATACAAGATAAAGTTATCCTACCCGAGAGTTGAGATACGTCCCAAAAACGAGGCTCCGTAACAGATCGCATTTGTACTAGGTGTTACAAATGAGATCGCATATGTAACAGGTGTTACAAATGAGATCGCATATGTAACAGAAATCAAGCACATATGTAAAATATTTTGTGACGAATGTGATCGATGCCGATTTTTGATGTGACATCTGATCATATTTGTCATGGCTCATTTTCAATCGGTAAAATGAACAAAAAGGCTCTGTCGAGTTTTTTGGACGTATCTCAACACGAGGATAGATGTGTGTGTAATTAGAGTGTTATCGTTGGGACCAGATAATCCATATGACCAACGCCCCAAGAAGAGGTAAGTTATTTTAGGTAATCAGAGGACAGTGCAAGATACAGAAAGCGTCCCAATTCCAGAGACACCCCTGGTTCTTTTACATGTATGGTGTATAGCACCCATACATGATGGGAGCTCGGTTTTAAGTCTCATCCGAAAGACTGTTAGTAATTTTAGCTGGTCAACCCCGGGAATCGAACACCCAACCCCGATATTACAAGTCCCGTGCTTTACCTATTGAGCTAACCGGGCTGACCCGTGGGTGGAATTTCCTTATCCACAACTTAATGGACATGTCACATTAATTTTTTTCATTATTTTAATCGCATTTTCACACAAGTTAGAAAAAAATAAGTTTAAATAAATCTACAGAACGGGCATGAAAAAATAAAAATCAACTTTCTCTCGAATTTTACTTCAAAACTGATATACTATTCGACGGATAGCAAAGGATAAACTAAGAAAATGAATAACCATAAAACCTATGTTTATTTCAAAAATAAAACATTAAGTCATTTTTGGCCTAGGGACTGAAAGTCCCCTAGGCCTAACTTAGCATACCACATTTCAAACACTGCAGACAATTTAACTGTGCTATGTGCGAATAACAACTGTAAACATGCGCTATGCGAAAGTAGTGCAAGACAGACCAGATCAATCTTCTGTTTGAATGTCGCATATGATAAAAACATATTACAAATAAAAGAGTACATACAACTTCAAACGATTGCAGGAAGGTATATAGCTTACGGGCTGCATTACACCTTTTTTCTGTTTTAGAAATTAATGCGCTGTTAGCTGATTACGGAAGATAATCATATGCATATCACGGAAAAGTACGGATATTACGGAAATTTACGGAAACGTACGGAGCTCGATATAAGAGTTTGTAGTTTGATTTTCAAATTTCCGATGTTATTTCATTGACAACTTTGTTATTTACGAACGATTACATATATATTTACCTAAAAATAAATTTCTCTAAAAAAAGATATAATTTACGTACATTCCCGAGAAGGAACTCACGTGATCAAAATCATCCGCCATTTATCGGTTTCACCGATTACAACTATAAGGTAACCCAGAATCATTTTTGGTTTTCTCTGTTATACACATTGTACAGTACTGTATTTATATTTCGTTGCTGGTGTTGCTTTATTTCTGTTTCAAGGTCTTGTCCTTGGTACACAATAATTTTCGATCCACATCATCAGATCATATCGCTTGAAGTTGTACAAAGCGCAGATCGAATTATTTTTATTGGCTTAAACAATTTATAATGTTGACTATGTGATTATTTTTCATTTAACGTACGTTTTATAATAAAACAAACTTCCCTGCCACCCATATATTTGTGAATCTGTGTCATATATTGAATTTCGTCCTCTGCGCATTTCGACCCGCGCTTTAGGTAAGGTTCAGCGCAAAACACGTAGGTCAAAAGTTGTTTTTCGGGGAGTTAACCTATAGCCCCCAGGCCTTCAGCGCTCAAAGCGCTTTGATTATGTGAAGTGCTGGATGCTTATAATTTACGTAAAAATAGAAACGATGAGAGATAAACGGTGAAGGATTGTTAGAATATTTCAATGGTTACATGTGCATTTGGGAATATCTTGCTCGAGGGTAACTGTTTTGGCGGTAACGAGGCTCTACCGAGTTACGGCAAAACAGTTACCCGAGAGCCGGATATTCTCATCGGCACGTGCAACCAGTGATAGATCATTATTCTTGCATACCATTTTCAATTAATAGTAGCATAAATAAAGTTAAACTGATGACTTATATTTACGCGCTATTTTCTTGGAGTAATGTAACAATTTACACATTCATTCATAAAAGTAGTTTGTTTCAAGACGTCATTAAGTCATTTTATACCAGGGGTTGTAAGATGAGATTTTCCAGCACTAGTAACAACTGCAGATATCCCGATCTGGTATGCAAGAAAAGGTTATCTATCACCTGCGCGGAATTATGTATCTCATAGGTGAGAAAAGCGTAAGTCAATGTTTCGTGACGAAGCGCCAATGAAAAGGAACTAACAAAATCATTTTCAGAAAAGAAACGGATATCAACACATACTTTATTCATACATTCGTATATGAATTGAACTTTAATGGCTTTTCGTTTTGTACATATGTACTTACTGATTTTGAGCAAGCCAATGGGTGCCTTTTATTGAGTTGGTTTCTAGATTTGTCTTTCCACATGTCATTTGTCAATAGCACTGTAATTGAGTTTGTTCCATATCTATTGGGAGGGTCAAGGTGACATTTTGTTTTATATTTTCCTGAACAGATAGAGCAGAAGACATTTTTATGACCACCGTTGAAAGGCGTAGTGAAGTTAGAGAAACAAGCAGAGCGAACCTCGGCTTCAGTCATGGTTTGATTGTATAATATGGACATGTCCAGTTCAGAACATGTTTCATTTTCCCCTGCATGCACACAGCGTGAAAATCTTGAACTGTCCAAACTCTTTGGAGTTGTAAACAGCACTGTGCATCGGCGGTTAATTTGTTCTAATATCTCATCGACAAAATGTAAACTGTAGTCAATACAGGTCACCAAAGGGACCCAAGTTACACCGTCAGTTATACCATGACAAGCTGCGCACACAGGATTTTTGTAGATTAAATCTGAAGATTTAGAGTAAACAGGAAACATTGACCCCCACGGTGCTACTAGAACTTCTCCACATGTACAGTCATTGTCATTAAATATTGGACTGTCGCATTTGCAGTTGTCGTACGAGTTTGTTTCAGTGTCAATATTACAGTTACACTTGCCACACTTTTGAGTGACTTCTGTAGGCTGAACTGTACTCTGAGAAGCATTTTCGCTGATCAATGGCGTGGACAGGTTACTACGTGAAAGTCCCAAAAAACTGTTTTTGCAGTTAGCAACATCTACAACCATGTTGAAGCTGTGGGATCCAAATATATATTGTTCTTGTGATGAAGTTGCATACAGACATCCATTTGTTACTGTACGTTGACCTGGAGTAGGAAAACAGCAGTCATTTCTTAAGTAACAGTTAGGTTGACAGGAACAATCTGAAATGAACAATGTCGAAAGCCTCATTACGAGACGTCAAACACGGGTTTAATCAAATAGTAGATTTTTGCTATTGAATTTCGAAAATAGCACATGGCGTGTTGATACGGGCATAATTTAGCAAATAGCAGACAATTGGCATTTAATACGTACAAGATAGAGTCGAACGTTTATCTAACATACATCACCCATTAAACATTCAAATGCTCTTCACAGAATAATGTTTTTAGAACAAAGAAGACATACAGTAGATGCATGTAAACATAAAAGTTGTAATATATCTTATGTGGCAAACAGTGAAGTTAGGCTGATCTTTAATTCTTTTTTGTGAAAAGCGATCGAGTTTAACTGAACCTTAATTCCTCAAAGGCAAACCTATACATTTTAAAGGCCTTTTCAATCTATGAACAAATTGTTTATTAAGTTGCAAAAAGTCATATTTCACTGGACTTAATACGTTAAGTTGTCAGTCATAACTTAAAGTAAATAAATAGAAAAATGTCTAGTCACAGCGACATTTACCCTTTGTCCCCTAATGTATCTTATAACATAGTCTCTATGCATAGTTTATCATTAAAGGTTTTGTCCAAGTAGATAAGTTCTACTATTTTCTTTATCATTATTATCAATCCCATTGACCTTGACCCCGGTGGTCCAACATAGTAACAACCATTTTCTAATGGTAAGCTTCCTACTAGCCTTTATTTCTAATCAATGTTTTTCTTACCAAAGTTACTTAGCTTTTTAGTAACACCAACTCAAACCCTAGTTGCCCAAAACTCAAATCCAATATACCGAACATCGTGTAATTTTCACGCCGCGCAAATCCCAAGTTAACCGGTGGTAATACTTCGGTTTAATGGCGGACAATTTGTTTTTATGATCTGTCTTCAAGAATGTGTTTTAACTGAATTACAGTGAAAATTGTCGGATTTAGGACATACTGCTTCACACAGCAGAGGCATTGCTTCTCCGGATACTGTGTTAGAAATGGGTTTGAAATCACAAAAGATTGGAAGTCCATCAACGTCTGAAGTCAAATGGGATGAAAGTATGTCCTCCTACACTAATATATCTTTAAATCAGGGTGCAATAAATGTTATTGCTTCAGCATTGTCGGGCTTTATTTAGACCAACGCACGTTTTACCACGAAGGCAACAATAACGAAAATAGTGAATCCAGATTTCAATCCCGGATAAATGACATTGTAGATGAGAACGCGTTCCTCAAGAAATCGAAAAAAAAACCTATCAAGTCGTGTCAGTGAGTTGGAGTCAACACGACGCCGACAGCCAATAAAACGAGTAAATGGCCAATAAAATGTTCTTGTCAACTTTGGTAATTATCGAGCACGGCAGAAATTATATTGCGAGAGAACCGGTTCAAGAAGGAAAAGCTGGTCTACCCAGGCACATTCATCAACGAATACTTAAACTTAAAAGGACCCCAGTTACTGTACGTTGCCCACAATCCCGCTAAGGACGGCGGAATCCTTTCAGCTTGGTCTTCAGATGGTAATACTCTGGTTAGAATTTGGGCAACAGGAAATACACACATCAGCGAAGGTAAAACCCCTACAAAAACTCAACGCATCATGTCAAATAAAGACCTTAATCCTTATGGAATATTCATATGAGTGTATACACAACATACAAGCTTTTATCGGGAGGTATACATACTAATTGTGTGTAAAATCACGTGACTATACATGCAGTGTACCTATATGCCATTTTGAGAACTGTCCTCAAGATTGGCTTATAACATAATGGTACTGTAGTTTAAGCTGAGTGGGGTGCAAGAGTATTAACCGAAACAACCATTCAATTATCACAAGGCTCTATCTGTTTCCCTGCAGATCCTTTAAAAACGATCATTCAGAATGATAATTTAGACCGCGCTCATCGCAAATTGGCCAATTGCCGTACAGTATTGTGCCTGTATAGATTGTCTATTTAAACGGTGAGAAAATCGTGCTCAGTCAACCGAATGAATTGTTTTCGAATACAAATACATTTACATGGTAAAAATCACATATGCTTGTGGTATGGACTCGCCACCCAATCTATTCTTGTCGCATGTTGTACGGAACGTATATAAATACAAGATTTGAAACAACTGAAAACTCCAATCGCATATTTTTGGCATGTGTGTAAGTAAGGAATAACTAACCGGTTTTCCAATGTAAAACAATTTTCTGAATAAAATCCCACTCCAAACTGCATCGAATACGGTTGAATTAAGAGAATTTTGAGGAAAAACACTTCTGTCACTTCTGTACAAATAAGATTTAGTATATACATGAAGTTATAAAAGTAGGTTTCCCGCATCCTAGTATATGAAATAGCGTGCGCGGGGATACCATAACATTTAAAGTGCGGATTTTGTCTTGTGTGAATGCTATAGCGGTAAATTTGAAAACAGATTTATATTTTTGTGTAGCACAATAAAACGACTGGTTCCATTTTTACACGATCGATAAAGACCATAGCCGGGTGCCTATAGTTATTGAATCGGTACTATCTTTAGCATTGACAACCTGAGATGTGATAGTGGAAATCGAGTTGTTTCAAATCTTGTATTTATATACATTGTCACCATAAACATGTGATCAGTAGGTAAGTAGAATAAGGAATTGCATCTGTAATTGGTTAGCCTACATGCAGTTGTCGGATGAATTTAAAGATACTGCAGTGAGCAGGGGCGAGGATCAGGCCTAAGGGGTAGAGGTCCAGACCCCAAGCATCTGTGGTAAAAATGTAACATTTTGAAAATAAACGAAACAAAATAAGAAACTTCTGCCAAGTTTGCTTGAACATAGCTGGATGAAAACAAATCGGGGTAATCATTGTTGTATATGCGTTTAAAAGAGTGTTCCATGATGTATCGGTTGGGGCAAAATGATGACCAAAGGTTAACAGAAGATGAGGGAAATTTTAACCAAGTGAGGTAGGGGTTAAAAATAAAAAATGACACTAGTAACGGATAGAAATTACATAAAATGTAATAGTAAACGCTAGAATTAACAACATAAGTGAAATTATAGGTAGCAATTTGAGAAAAGCTGTTGGTAATGTTGGTGAGCTTGGTTTAACGGCACCGCTACACTATATGTTTTATATATTGGGATTTCGATAGCTTTGTAACGCTTTATAATTTGTTAGCGTATTATTTAAAAACATACAGCAATCCTTAACATGAATTTAAACTGAAACTTTTATATTTGATGATTCGTTCTAAAATATTTTGAGTTCAGACAGTTCTCTGTTTGGAACATTGTGTTCACCCAAATCCTGTGTCGGTAAATTGTCTAATTTGTGTGACCGAAATGCTATCAATATTGAAAAGTTCATTCTAAATCCAAAACCATTATTTGTTACACAATGCTGTTTAAAAAAAGCATTTACTAGTATTCGGGCGTATTAAATTTAAATTAGTAAACCGACTATTAAATTTCACGTGGTATAAGTCGGATAGAAAATCTCGTGGGGTTGTTTATACGATATGCACAGTCGCAAACGCTCGTGTCTGTATCGTTTATGCAACCCCACTCGTTTTCTATCCTATAAATGATGTGCCATTTTTAACAATCTATGTCTTCCCATCTGTTAAACTGTCTTTGTGAAGACGGAAACACATGGAAAACGTTGGCGTGATATTCAAGATTGATGTGACGTAACGACTTGCTTTGGGCGTTTCCTGTTAAATATTCAGAATAGAAATACAAAAGGCTCTTCAGATTATTTCATAATTTTGACTAACCGAAACACTTTTTTGTAAAAGTTCAAATGAAATTGCCATAAATTACTTCATAAAAAATACCGACCTGTCTTTTGTGTGCGTGCGTGCGTGTGTGTGTGTGTGGGGGGGGTCTGTGTGTGTGGGGGGGGGTCGCAGTTAGTGGTTAGTCTTGTTGTGCAGTAAGTTTTCAATTTACAAGGATATTGCATTGTTCTTGCCTGGCAAATTTAACCAGACTAGATGATCCAGCCCTGTTAGAAGGAAAGGGTGGTGATTTTTCCGAAATAAGGTGTCTACATGAGCATTATGATTTGTATTGCTATCCATCAAGGTACACTGTTGTGCTCAAACGTTCTATTTTGAGACATGCGCCATCACAGCGCTGTGATTAAGTATCACCATCTCAATACCATGCAGATCTTGTATGTTACACGTTGTATGTTACACGTTGTTGTATGTTCGTTGTATTTAGATTAAGTTAAGGTTTCCTATATGAGTGGCACTGTTTTTTACGTTTTTTTTATAGCGCAAGCATCGATAATGTGTCACTTTTGAAGACCCTCTTAGATTTTACTTGATAAGTTTTCAGCACCGATACAGAAAAACATGTTTAAGGTCGCACCCGAAATACTTTTAGTTTAGGTAGCGGAGGAGCGGGAAGTCGAACCTGCGGTCCATTACAAACTTGTCCAAGGCATTTACACTCAGCATGAATCCGCTGTTCTTACAGATTCTGCGTGCAATAGTTTTCTAAGCATTGCAATTGATATTGACTTTGCTCAAAATTATGCGACAGAGTTCAGACCTCTCAAATCCTATGCTGATCATTACGACTCTATGATCAATTACAGACTTGTCTTTAGAAAGTACGTGAACTAGCATTTGCCACAAAAAAATTCGCAATTCAATTTTGCTTCATTATCAACCGGCGAGAGAAACTCATCGAAAATGGGTAATGGACGGAGACCAATGAAATTACATTTTAAGACTTTTTCGCAACAAAGATAAGTAAAAGGAGGTAATTCTAATTTTTCAAACTTGCATTTCTACTAAATTCCATCTAAATATATAATTGTTAATACAAATATTTTACAAATATAATATGATACACATGTAGGTTTCATATTCAAATATTTCATTAGGCAAAGTATGTGTATCAAATCTGTGGTCTAGATAAAATAACTCTATCTTGGTTCGGCAACCAGGTTAGGGAAATAAAATTTTAAAAATACTTCCAGTGAAAATCTCACTTAAATTAAGGGCTAAGTGAATAAAAATTATTGTAAATGATCAGATATTGAACAAGATATTTTACATGGGCAAAATCTGATTATCCACCTTTAAAGGTATATAATTAGAATTTGGCCATGTAACAGATTTGTTTGAAACTTATAATGATAATTTGATAATTGATAATTTGCACTAATTTATGTTCACTTACCGCTTAATTCAAGTAAGATGATCACTGGAGGTATTTTAAAAATTTGACTTCCCTATCCTGGTTGCCCAACCAGGACGGAGTTATTTTATCAGTAAAAATTTGATACACATACTTTGCCTAATGAAAGATATAAATATAAGACCTATTGTATTATATTTGTGAAATATTGGCATTAAAAATTATATATTTAGATGGAAGTAATTAGAAATTCAAGTTTGAAAGGGTATAATTACCTCCTTTTACCCATCTTGGGTGCGCACCCAAGATAGATTTGAAATAAATGAATTCAGAAGCTATACATTGGTTAAAGCTTGCATTTTGGTTCAGAATGTTAAAATATTTGTATATCTATCTGATTCAAATGTAAAAGTAGAAAATATATTGAAAAAGAAATAGATACTCAACGTTTTAAATACTTTCATATTAAAGGGGAGTAATAACAAAATTTTTAAAAAGTTAATAAAATGTAAATTTTTAATAGGGAACTAACTCTATGTAATGGGTCTTTTTGTGCATTAAATAAATCTCTAACAGAATATACAAAAAGTAAAAATTGTCACAAAATGTTGCTTAAAAGTAATTGACCACCTTTTAAAGAAATAAGGATAGCTCAAAAGGATTCAGTCTCCTTTTTTAACATTATACCATGCCTCGAAACCTAAAATTGCTTACGTATTCTTACGACGGTGTTCACATCCATCAGGCGAACAGTACAAGCGATAAATTCATTTAAAGAAATATATTGTGGAGATTTAATTATACTTTTAAAAATATTTCCGCCTGTGTACTTTTTGCGAAAGAGAATTTTCTCTCATAAGGAGTTTTGTTGTTATAATTTATGCACAAGAATGAAGAGTCTCTTTGTTGAATGCTTACAGACTTTAGCACCATCTTTAGCATTTACGACGTCAAACGGGTATAATTCTGCTTAAGAAATAATAAATGTATATCGTTTGTGTAGTAATTAAATCACGAGTACGTAGCACAAGTGATTTGATTTATCGCATTCGAACGCCTGACTGTAGTTTATTAAACGATAAGGACATTATTAGAGAAAAAACGTTTGACCAACATCATACACCATAAATCCAACTTGAAAACTTCTCAGTTACTTACCTTTGCAGCAAGGAATATTCCCTGACGTAATTGGCTCTTTAGAAAGCGGTGGTTCTCCACAGAAACTATTGTAAGGGCATAAGACACGAGCTTTAGATATAATGTCAGCCCTATCAAGGGTTTGTAGAATGTATGAGCCAAGACCATTCCAAACCAGTAACAGTGTAAGTGGTATTAATGTATGCATCTTATCTACGTTTGGATTTTCTTACTGCATCTACGGAAAACAGCGTGAAATGCGGAAGATGCGTGGAAAGTTTGTTTATAAAGAACAAATTATGTCACATGACACAATTTATGTCCATTAAATGAATGCAAAACTTTAATGTATTAACAGAACAATGCAAACTAATTGTCAAGTAATTTCACATGGCTGCAAAAAAATCGACTATCGCAGGTGCAGTGAATATATATTGTACATAAACTGCAATCTAAAATTTCTTGTAAAGATTATTGCATTTATTCACTGATTCGTGAGTATAGGGAAGTTAATTTCTAAAGAAATATATTTGAAATGAGTTTTATGTTGTCGTTGAGATATTATAACGGATGACCTGCAATTAAAAGTAACTTATTTCATACGTTTTTAGAATGAATGCAACTTATTAAAGACTGACAATAACCGCATACATTTAACAGATACTTTTTCAAGTAAACACACCTGAACAAGAGATTGTATAATAATGTCAAAGTAAAGACCTTTGTGTTTTCAAAATATCACCCACAGATGAATTAAGCAAGACTCTATGTGTACAAACTCATATATACAGAGGACAACATCCTTACACACCATCTCCAGTTTGCAGATTCATTTTTGTTGCTTTTGTCGATGTTATTACTTGTTACACTTTTCTGTTACGACAAAAAAGATCAATCACACAAAAACTCATTTTGTAACGTTTATTCTTCACGCATCCAAAGTTGATTGTCGCTTCATGAAATTACAAAGACCACTACAAACACTGACATTAACCAACATTCTACGAATGAGTATTCTGTCTCCGAGTCGTAGAAAAAACGTTTCTTACCGGAAATGTATATACAAATTTAGCCGACCAAATAAAATACTGCATTCGCTCGGCCAATACTTGCCGACGTGGGAATTTGTAAAATACATATTTATTAAATACAAACAACATATAGTCTGAAATTCTATCATTTTCCATTAAATCATTTTGGTGAAATAGCTTTTTCCAAAAGAAACGACAGAATGTTTATTGTAAACACAGTTCAAAGTATCACCTTTCATTATAATTCGCCTCTCGTTTTGCGACTTTTTTTAAAGCATTTCCCGTCAGTAATGTGTCCGACGTAATCACTAACTCAGGCTTAGGGTATGAGACGCCTAAATCGGTGAAAACCGGAAGCAGGTTATTTTGTCTAGGGAACATGCGGACCTACACTATGTGTTTGATTGCTGATTGGCTGAAACTAAGTGGATGCATACAAGAAAAATTAGTTTGAAATAATCGCTGCATGATAGATCACAAATGAAATATGAAGAGAAAAATCTGGATATAAATTATAATCAAAATATTTGGTATTTGAAAATACTGACATATTTGGTCGGTGACCACTAAAACTGCCACAGAATTGGGGGTGGTGTCTTGAGCTCCAAATTACTGGCTAAAGTATTGAATCACATGTATAAATTTTGTTTTTTTATGTGGGACTAGGATGATTCTACAAAATAAAGTTCATTTCAGCGTCGGTGAGATGTTGGGTAGTCGCACCGGAAGAAACCCTTATAATGTAAGTCTATGGAAATGTATTTAGGCGTCTCATACCTAAATATAGCACAGAAAACGATGTTTCTGTGTGTCCCCGAGTTCATTTTAGACATTGTTTTGTATTCAAAATAGCTAATTTGGTAACAGATACATTGAATGGAGGTCTGGAAGGAAACAAATCAGCTTTTCTGATATTTTTTTATGAAATAAAGGTTCAAAATGTACCCCTAGGTCAGATATAGGGGATTATAACTGTATGACTTTGTTGTGCACACATAAATACGGAGTGTAGAGATGTCAGCGCAAATCTGAATTTATTACTGGAAGATTTTTTAGTCTAGTAAATACGGAGTGTAGAGATGTCAGCGCAAATCTGAATTTATTACTGGAAGATTTTTTAGTCTAGAATGCAGGTATGGTTACAAAGTTTCAATATACGGGACCAGCAGTGGAGAAAATGCTGAAAAGAAATGTGCAAGGGCAGATAACATGTTGTCAATAGAAGTGTGAAATGTGGTATATAATTCACAAATGATAATTTACAAAGTATATTCCCGAGCTGTTTATGCTCGGATTTTAGTACGTACTGTGATTTTATTGATGAAATTGTGTTTTTTAGACCTTGTAACTGAATCTCAAAATCACTAGACGGGTAAATATCACCGAAATGGCTACTGTTCTAGTAAATGATTTTCGTCACCTTATGATTCTAGAGCTGAAAACATATCAAACAAGTATACTGTTGTAATTAAAATGTGTAATATAGATCTAGTCGCCATGAAATTGCGTGAAAACAGTGCTAGCATTGTAATTTCACAAAAATCGACGTAATTCTTATCACAAAATGCGACAACATGTCCCGGAACGCATACGGAAGGGCATATTGATTTTGAATTACCTCCCTTTAATTACAAAAATGCCTTAAAACCCAATTTTTGAGAAAATCTGCTCAGTTTTTGTAGCTAATTTGTTGTTTTTCATTACATTAAAAACGAATTTTGTTAAATATGCATCATTTCTTGTCGCATTTGCAATTTCGGTCTCAGAAATACGAATATTACTCTAAAACGGTGTACAAAAATACGTTTTTTGGCCTCAGAGGGATGCATCGCGTCAGTTATGGTCTATTTCAATTGAAATTTCATGCATAGCCGTGACAATTCATATTTTTAATGAAAAAGTGGCCTTAAGAAGCATTCGGTTCTTTACAATTCATGGTACATGTGTTAGAAATTCAAATGCTACGCAGATTACTCTTAATTTTGGGCACCCTGAACGTCCATCTAGATGTTTAATTTGGGTTTTTTACTGAACAAGCGTGTTTGTACGGTGTGCGTATGTACAGCCTTAACTCTATTGTACGTTTTGATGTAAATTTTGATACTATCCTGCTTTTTAGAACACTCTTTTTGTGATAAATAAGGCAAAATTTCTTCAAAATTTCTTTTTTTGGAAGGGGTGGGGTAACATAACATGCCATTGCAAGAAGAGTATATGATGTATCAACCAAATAAACACATATATTTTTAATAGACAGTCTGCTCCCTGTCCACTCACATTTTCGACTCTGAAAAGAAAAGACTACAGATATGACAACTGATATTTAAGCAATTTGACAAATTATTTAAAAGCTCAGCAGCAGCACACGAAATCGTCTCGACCTGGTCATCAATATGGAGGTATATTCTGCATCGTGATGCTATGCAGATTAAATCAAAGCTATACTTTGGTTCAGCAATTATTATTTTATTATTTGAAAGAGTTCTAAGTGCGTACAAAAGCAATCGTTTCAGTCTTTTAGGTATGAGACGCCTAAATCGGTGAAAACCGGAAGCAGGTTATTTTGTCTAGGGAACATGCGGACCTACACTATGTGTTTGATTGCTGATTGGCTGAAACTAAGTGGATGCATACAAGAAAAATTAGTTTGAAATAATCGCTGCATGATAGATCACAAATGAAATATGAAGAGAAAAATCTGGATATAAATTATAATCAAAATATTTGGTATTTGAAAATACTGACATTTTGGTCGGTGACCACTAAAACTGCCACAGAATTGGGGGTGGTGTCATTGAGCTCCAAATTACTGGCATAAAGTATTGGATCACATGTATAAATTTTGTTATTTTTATGTGGGACTAGGATGATTCTACAAAATAAAGTTCATTTCAGCAGTCGGTGAGATTTTGGGTAGTCGCACCGGAAGAAACCCTTATAATGTAAGTCTATGGAAATGTATTTAGGCGTCTCATACCTTAGCACTCGTCATTTATTCCGACCGGTACAGTAACTCCGGGGTATACTTCAAATTCGATAAATCACTCCGTGTAAATCGCCAGTCGATATTTGAGCACGTTTATTATAAAATTAAATAGAATAACTTGATGCCAGGATATATTAAACATATACCATAAAACATGTGTTACTAATATATGTAATTGTTATAAAAAATATCAAGCCTACATTTAATATTAACAGTGCATTGATTATGAACGCACTATGAATAAACACAGTCTACGGCAGACACACAAATAAATATATAACAAAAAAACTGTAATGCAAAGCAGTGTCTTAACTTGATAAGTTATTGCCGAGTCCCAATTCATGTTTTGTCTCCGTTCGGGGACAGATTCCAACTTTTTATAGCAAGAGCAAAAATGTTCAACATATTACAACTTTTATATTAAAGAAACTTAAATATTTTTAAAAAGCAGTGACTATAATTGATGATATCAACACTTTAATTTCTTGTTAAAAAAGAAAGAAGTGTAACAGATGTTAGTGCCTGGCATCAAGACGAAGCAAATTTTGTAAATGCATGTATAGACAATATATGCACTCACATACATTCACGCTACACTCAGCAATCGTGTGAATATATTGTAAGCTTCTGATTATTACTAATTATTATAAGCTAGTGATGTTAATCCACTCTTTATCTAACATTCGTAGGCGACGCAAAAATTGTTCACTACTTTATAAACGTGTGCAACGAACTATTCACTATTTCATTTATATAAACATTTACCAAAGCCGTCCTAAATACAATGTATAGCGGGCAGCTGAGGCGACCCGAAATAACTTCACAAAACATTGACAGTTCAGAAAATAATATAATTTCAGTTTATATAATAACTTTTATGATCTGCCAAGTCAAATGCCTTGCGGAGATCCAAGAAAACAGCACCAATTAAACCTCCGCAATCTACATATTTTAGTCATGCATCTATCAAAAGTGAAAGAGCTTTGTTGTTTTTTTCCATGAGCCCAGAATGCGTATAAAATCAGTAAATACTCTGGTTTTTATAGATGCAATATATTGTGTATCGTTTTAAAACTTTTGCGCCTATATCATCCAGACCTGTTTCTTGGCCAGAATCCAACTTATCAATGATTTTACGAATCATATGGCGTCAAATACATTATTATGTTGCCGTCCTTCCCCCTGTCTCAACATACCGGGTCATCTACTGACCAAAAACGAATGTCTATAACTTTTGAAGGCTTATTGTAAATTAAGTGATTTATGTTTTATTTATTACGTCATCAATTATGTATAAAACCCTGAATAATACGGGGGACTTCCTTCTTTTAGCAAATATATTCTCCAAACATAAAAAATAGTGTGTTAAATGAAGGTAAAATGGTAAATGAATAATGTCCATTTATGAATTTAGTTATATTTTCTAGAACCTTCAATTTTTTATTTATTGTTAAGATTAATGATTTTTACAGGTATAAGTGGCTATTAGCAAGCTGATTGGTAAAGTAATGTCATTAAAACTGTGTTTTTAGTGTCTGGATCCAGTTATATAAACATAATGTTTTGTTATATAAACTACAGTGAAAATTCATTCCAATACCATGCTATATCAAAATATATAACAAAACATACTTTAAAACTGACATTATTCAAGTTTATTTACATGAAGCATTTTAATTAAACACACCTCAACAATAAGATTGCGGAAAATTTGCAAAGTATTGCATTTTAGCTGAATAAAAGGCGTAAATGTATGAGAAAGTATGTTTCACGATAAGACGTATATCATTGCAAACTAACTAACTGATTTTTTGTGACAAAGATACTGTATTGTATATCACGCTCAAATCGTTCCTTACATATATGAGACGAAATGGCAATTATAGTGTTACAATGATAATATCAGCATTGATTAACAAAGATTCAATAAATCAAATGTTAAAATTGTTTACTGCAAATTTGGTAATATTTGAGAGGATTTTATTCTGGCTATTTTCGCGAAAAGGTTCATTACACATAGATTTACTTTTAGAGAATTCTCTTCGCAAATTTAAAATTCGCAAAAAAGTTTATCTGGTAACAAATCGCGAAAGTTTTGACACGCAAAAATGACCCAATCAGCAGTTTTGATATATGATGATGAGGGATGTGGTAATATTCCGAGAATCGAAAATCAAGACTGAGTTTATTGCCCATCTTTCTCTTGGGTCTTTTATACAGTATTAAGATAGATCTGTGCAGAGTTTACATTGTAGAATTATAATGAAATCCGCCTGATGTAAGATTCTAACAAAAGATTTATCAAACTATGCTACAGTAACTTGAAATATAAAAGAGATACTGCCTTATACTAGTGTCAGATCTATTTACTTCAAGAATATTTGCAAGTATCATTACTTAACCTAGATATTCAAGCTTTACATTACAGTCATTGTCAGTAAAATCAGCTTTAAGGTTTAAGATATGTGGCAGTATCGTAAAACATTCAATAATCTATGTCAAGTGGTTGTACAAGTAAATTGATTAATGTTTCAAAACATGGATGTTCAATAAAACAGAGATTTCAACAATATTTTGTTTCCTTTAAAACACGGGAATTACATGTGACTTACATTACTCTGACATTTCGTTTGTAAACAACAATATAAATATAACCCCTAACCCTAAAACCCAAACCTAAACCGAACTAGAGCTATCACTAAATGTGATTAATACCACCGAAAGACTGCTTTATAAACTGAGGAAGTTCGTAGTAACAGAATACCTTTCAAAAGGAAAAGTAACAAAAGGCAATAACACTGTAAATACTCAAGATAGAGTTATGGTTCTACACTGCACTTCCTCTCATTGTGCTAGACCATTGTATGAAGTTGTATTGAATTCCAACCAGTAGTTTTCAAGTAATGCTCCGGACAAGGAAAAGTAACAAAGGGCAATAACTCTGTAATGAGTCAAGAAAGAGTTATGGTTCCTGCACACCGCACTTCCTCTCAATGTACTTGACCATTGTATGAAGTTGTATTGAATTCCAACCAGTAGTTTCAAGTTATGCTCGGGACAAGGAAATGTAACAAAAGGTAATAACTCTGTAATTACTATAGATAGAGTTATGGTTCTTGTGCACTGCACTTCCTCTTAGTGCTTGACCATTGTATGAAGTTGTTATGAATTCCAACCAGTAGTTTTCAACTTATGCCCCGGACAAGGAAAAGTAACAAAGGACAATTACTCTGTAATGAATCAAGATGGAGTTATGGCTCTTGTGCACTGCACTTCCTCTCAATGTGCTTGACCATTGTATGAAGTTGTATTGAATTCCAACCAGTAGTTTTCAACTTATGCTCCGGACAAGGAAAATGCAACAGACCGCCTGACCGACCAACCACCGGGTGACTCCTATATACACCCCCCCCCCCACTTCGTTTCGGGGGTATAATAAAAGCACTGCAAATATAACATTCAAAGGGAGACAATGGCTGCATCATGATATAACTGTTACTTGATTGTAAGAAAGAAAAATGAGGTAGTGATATATCATTATTTAATTTCTTTTACTTGTTTCACTGAACCTAAACAGAGTTATCAGTAGAAAACAACGAAAAACTGAAAAAAAATCATTTAGCATTGTTGACCAAAAACTATAAACTCATAATTGATATTAGAATGCAGCGGAACCCGTTATTTTACAACGCGAAAATGATGCTAGGTTGCTCTCATATGGCTAGCCAATTTTCTATTTTTAAATTATCAAAAAAGAGATTTCTCCCTGATTTGATAGAGATATCTACTTAAAAACGGGATACTACTCTAACATTCAGATATAACTGTGAATTAGGAGATATCTTTTTTTTTAGAAATATCATTTTAACTGAGAGAAGTATATGGGTAAATTTGCAGAGGTAGAAACTTTAAGATGTCTCTAAAATGATGTTAAATAGATATGTCTGTAAATAGAACAGATATCTCTTAAAGATTAGGATATATCTTTCTATGATACGAATATATCTCAACGTGAAAGAGATATGTTTATTGAAACAAAAGATACCTCTTTGAAATCAGATTCGGTGACGAGCAAAGTTTCTCGCCACTCTGTTAATGAGTCGTATGTTGATCGAAGTCATATTTGTTTCCTTGTAAACAGAACTATGTTGTTCTTTATATGGATTTTGCAAGTTCGGCTACTATGTCCAGGGTAGGGTCTGAGATACAGAAAAATGGTAGAGCATTCTATAGAAACGATTAAGTTCAAGAAACTCTAATTGAAATATCTCTATGTGGACCATTCTTGGCATATGCTTCCGCAGGTTATCTACACATACACTAAACATGTATTTAAGTCGCAAACCCCTGTGATATTTCATTTTTTTTTAAGTCCGTGGTTTTCATTGCGTTTCTGTATACGTTTCAGTTTAACCTAGAAAGGTCTTACACACGTGCATGTGTAAAATGGAGTGCATTGATACATAACAGTACGTTAAAAATATTGAAAATGTACGCAGGGAAAGAATTCTTCAAGATCGTTTAAATCCGATGGAAGAATACAGCAGGTACCAGACTGAGTTTAAAACTTTTTTTTTAAAGGAATAGATCTACGAAAGAAACGGTTTTGAACTAACTTGAAACTGTCTCAGAACCAGAACTTACGAGCAAAACGTGACGCCTATCACTCAGTTATTGGTTGCCCTAAGTTTTATGCAACAGGGCACAGATACTCATTTGGACAGTAAAAAGGTGAAAACCTTAGTATGTCATATGACCTACTAGCCAAGAGTGAAAAACGAGAATTTGAAAGAAGAGTTTTTAAATTAATAAAAACAATTCTGTGCAAACCCCGATATGTGTGCAACCGTGTTGTTCTTAAAGTTGACTGGGGATTCATTTGGAATCCACGTTTGTACCATTAGTAGAGTTATCAGATATGTTTCAGCGTATATTGCAAGTTTACGACGCAGGTATATTGTATTTCCCAATGACCAGGCTTCACAGAGAATTTAGAGGCACTAGGCAACAGGATACAACACGAACTTGTCGAGGATTCGTGTTAAAATTGAAAATCTTTTCGGGAGTTGATAAAGGATATTTCCTTGTCTTTGGTAACATTGAATATATGTTTTCGTGTCCCGTTAATTCAGTTAAAGGGACAAACATGTACCCTATAACTGATGTCAAATTAAATGACCTCATAACATAAAGAATATAATATTTGGAAGTATAATAACTTAACCTTAAAGTTTAAGCTATGCTTTTCAGTCATTGTCGCTAAAATTAGCGTTTAAAAATATGTTGCAATACAGTAAACCATTTAATAATTTATGTAGAGTTGTTGTACAGTTACAATGTACACATGTTATGGGTGAATGCGATTTATTTTAGAAGTCCTCTATATTAATTGTGGTAAAATGAGGCATTTTTCGCCATATGTTGTTCTTTTAAAAATATATTTGTCATTTTACGGTCATTGAACACACTATGTCTCGAGAATATTTGATGCAGATAAGGGACATACCCTATAACTGATGTCGAACTAAATAGCCTCCAAAACATAGTGATGAATCTTTGGAAGTATAAAGTTTCAACTATGTATTCCAGTCATTAATCAATAAAATCAGCGGTTTAAGATATGTTGCAGTACCGTAAACCATACAATAATATGTGTAGAGTTGTTGTTGTACAATTGATGCAATTTATTACAAAAAGGCCTCTATGATGATTATTTGTGCTTAAATGAAGCCTTTTTCGATATATGTTGTTTTTCAAAATTGTATTTATTTATCATTTAATGTTCATTCAACATATCATTTATGTTTCGGTAATATAATCTGCTAATGTTGGGAGTACCCCTTTAAAACTACTCGCTCTCAGATTTTGGTAAAAAAAATAAAGTTCTTCAAACTGTATGCAAATAACTTATTTTAGAATAAATGGTTATATTAAAAGGCTCCAGTATAAATTTATGTCACGTTTATCTCTAAATTAAAAAAAAAACGCTATCCAAATTACGCTTATGAAATTTCAATATGAACATATAGTGTAGCGGTGCCGTGTAACCAACCTTTTCAATCGTTTTCTGCAAATTTCTACCTAGATTTTTGCTTATTTTTTCATTCTAGCCTTTAGTTTTATATTTAAGAATTAGAATGTCAATTTATTTGAAAATTGTTTTTTTCAGCGGTAACTGAGAGCAAGCAGATTTAAGGTATCATCGGACATACATCTGAACATTTCAATTCAAGTTGATATGCACTTTATAAAACCCTTCGGGCATTTACAGTGCATATTTTATTTTACATATAAATACAAGCATTAGCATGTACATGTCACGTTTTCATAAATCAACTGCGACTTTAGACTTCAGACATAATTGATTTGTTGTTGCCTGTGCTGTCCTTCACAACATTGCCAGAAACCAGACAGATGGCTACAATATACCACAGGGAGATGTAAAATGTACCTGTCCAACCTATCAACACAGATGAAGGCGGCCAAGCACTTCGTTGTGAAATCGTTAAACGTTTTCAAATGTAAAGGGTAATCACACTAATAATGTTCACAATAAAAAAAAAGATATTTTCCTTATTCTACATCGTATGATTTTCTTTCTTTTTAATGCTCTCATCGGAGTAAAATAGCTTTTCCACGTTTTTTGCACTTTGACCTTTAAAAGAGCGGGTTCCATATTTTTTGAGGATGTCATTTCATGCTTCATCGTTTTTACTACTTCCCTCTGGTAGTAAATCATCAACTAAACAGAGTTCTTTTTCAACGTTTGTTTCTTTAATTTTATTAGCCTTAAATTTTCTTGAAATTTTGCTTTTTGTTCTTTTTCTGCCTTAAGACATTCCATCTTAAAAGCTAGTAAGTGCTCTTCTCTTAAAAAGTCATTTTGTTTTGATGTTCATTTTTCAATAATTCTAATGCTTGTGCTTTAAAGCCTCCAGTTGCACTGCTTGATATGTTTTGTGGCGATAAATGTGATACTGGTTGCGATGATGTGAAATTTTGTTGCAACAAAAGTGTTGCTGGATAAAAATTGTATTTATTGTTTTAAGTTCTACACGTATGCTGTGGCAAAGAGGCGTTTCCGGAACTATTACACCGGCACTTCAGGAGGCAGTTGTAACTGTTGATGTTAATGTTGCTGTTGTTGTAGAAAGCAATCCGAGTGTTTCTGTATTTCATATTGTTATAAATCATTGACTACCTTGACCATCTTGACCATTTACAAGCACAACTCATCGCTCTGCCACAGCATAATTAAATACATGTATATCGCACGAATAAATCGTGGCTGTTGTTAATACTGGTACAGGTGTCCATAACAGTGCGCGCCTTTTTACTTCAAAATCCGAGCTGCACGATTTTACCGTGCTCTTTGAAGCAAACAGAAAACAATTTATTTGCTTGGTAAACACGACGGAAGAAATGAGGTAGTTCGTGTAATATCGAAGAAAATTGAAAAACAAGCAATTTTCTTTCTGTTGTCTACGTCAGAAAAAAAATTTTGCTTTGATAACCTATATTTCTATGTCAGAAGTTTACACGGTTATTGATATAGATAGCGTTTTCTATGGAATTATTATGGTATTATTACATGGGTTTAATCGTATCAAGGTTTCGTTCCATGTAAATGCAGAATGTAACTAGCGAAGTGTTTCGTGAAATTGAAGTTTTCCTCTCTGTCACCATGGAAATAAGCATCTGCATCATATGGGTTAGCGAAACTTTGTATCTGCGTAGGAAGAATGCCACAAGCCCTAGATTCTATTTCGGTTAAGCCGCTGTTTGTTGCAGGTCCGACTCCACTTTTTAATATGAATAATCACACTTGTTTCTTACATTTAGCACTACTCATTATGATTGTCATTTATATTTTACTTCGATAGATGCATAATAAATGATATGTTAAGGTAAGCCATTATAAGAAGGTTCCTCAGAATTTTTTTAATAGAGCCAATTCATGGAACTTGTAGGCGTATAATGATCATTGACATATCGTATTTCTTTCTATAAAGTTAATGTCTTACCAGCTTCCTTGTCGCAGTAGCGACAGCTGTCTCTACTTTAGCTTTCATATTTTTCCATAGATTCTCCAGCTGTCCATCGCTTATACCAAGCCTATTATGCAGAAAAGGAATATAAGCATACGGCAATTCCTACAAATTTAAAATGATATCGATACGTAATACATATATAACATTATAACGATACACATTGAGATTCAGCTTCTTTCTTTTGATATAAAAAGTGTGTATAATAAAAGGCAATAATAATGTGAACATCCGTACTGAACCATCTAAAATTGATATTGTCTTTCAGCAACATTCCAAGCATGCAAAGATCTACTGTAGTTACCACGCTCAAAGAGACGGAATAAAGCTATCATGTGATTGAAAGTCTGCTCTGTCTCTTGCTAGGTTCATTAAATCCACCCACACATGAAATATTTCATGATTCAAACCATTCACGTATACAAAAGAAAATAATATTACTCTTGAAAAGTGTGTACAATCATGCAGTATTTTTTTCTGTCCAAAATAGTCTTCTAATTGAATATGACCATTGTGAGGCTGGCCCTATACTATCTTGTATATCTGTCAACAAGGTATAAATCTCGCGGTTTCTGTTCCTGACCAGTTTCCACTGTACATTATAGTCACAAGTACTGAATGCATGTCGATAATTTTGAATATCGTAGATCTGTCATAAATACTTTGACAATAAATAAATGATTTTTCTCTACTTTTTATAAGGTATACGATGTTTTACAATTATGGACTAATGTTCGGTCAGTACATAGGTTTGCAGACCTGTTAAAAATGATACTGACCGGGCAACTTCGACAACCGGTCAATATCACTTTTTCACAAAACTATGAATTGACCTCAAAATTAGTCTAAAATTGTATAATAGTTTACAGTTACGATTCGGATCACATTATGATCTCGGTCTGGCACCCGAGTACATTTAATACAAAATTATGCCTTCTTTGCATAAACAGGACAAATTTACCTGACTGCAATATCCGACCAACATAAGTCAGTGCTCATGTGGGTAACGAAGACAGCTACTACACGTGGGCGCAAATCAGTGTTACTAGTGAAATCGCGACAACAGGAATACAAACAAATGTAAGTCTGTTAGAGGTGGCCGAGTACGGTTGGCATATACAGAGGGTTTGGTGACTAATCTCGTGATTATTGTAGTTACTTGCGACTTCGACTTGTACATCACTGGTTTGGTTGCCAGATGGCATGGTAGCGCACATGAAAGTCGCATTTTTTAGAATTCGGCTCTGAACTTAGCTTTCGAAAACGGCACACTTGATGGAATACTCTTAGCGGACAATGGTTACAGTCTAAAACCTTACGTGATTACGCCTCTATTTATCAGATTGCATTCCTTTGGATATTAAAATTAGAAGCAGTGATAACTTTATTTATTTAATTTAAACTAAATTCCAATTTTTTTACTGTTGGTTGAATACGACTTTAAAGAAATATTTCAAACCTTTGTCCTGACTTTTAGTGAGGGCTTGAATTTCAATCTCGAGCTTCTTTCTCAATCGTAAAACTGGATTTTCTTGTTCAAGGTTCTGTTAACGAGATACATTGTGAAAGGAAAAACAAACAGTTATATTTATAATTGTACTAATCATTTTTACAAATATCGTAATTCAATCTAAATATGAATGTATGAAAATATCTATTACTAGGTGACAATAAAACATAACAGCATGAACACCAGTTACACTTACACTGATATTGATGCATTTGTATTTGTGATAAAATATAAAATTTGTTAGGAATATTACCGCCGCAATCTTTTAAATTATATCGAATATATTCCGAAATGTGTAATTTTGCATTTTCTTACTGACGAACACATAGACTAGCTAAAATAAAAGTACACGTATTATCTCCATTTTCTTCACGTGCTCTATTTGGCCATATTTAATATGTGATTTTTCTCATTGGATTTCTGTCTCTTCAGTGGAGGGGCTGGGATTTCTTCATCCCCCGAGTAAGTTTCACTCTGATAAGAGGAAATTAAAACTGACAATCAAATAGGTCTCCTAAAAATCGGTGTTCTTAAATTTGAATGTATAACATGTAATGCAGTCCAGTCCATTTAAAACATTATTTCTAAATGGTGTAAAAATAAACCCCATTAATTATACATTCCCGGGATGGACCATTCCTTGACTACTCGGATTCTCCTCTTAAGATAAACTGCTAGCGTTCTCAAATAGCTTTTGTCGGCTACAATTTAAGTCAACTTATAACTATTAACTTGGATTAATATAGACAAATATGAAAAACCTGTTAAAATGAACATTAAGTTTGTTATACATTACAAAACATCAGCTGCTTGACCTTTCATTAGTATTTACTTATTATTTCCCTGTGCGTTCTTGCATCATCATCAAAGGGATTGGTTAACGATGTTACCTTGGCAGGGATTAATGCCACAAACCCTTTCCGTAAATTCACCTAGCCTTTGTCTTCTCTCGTACGTCACGCCAATTTGGGTTTGCTTTATCCTGAAAATATGAAAACTTACTTTATACACATAATACTTCAATGTATTACACCGTTACCTTCCTGAATTGATGCATTTGGGTATCATAAGTGAAGTTGAAGGTATGCTTAGCTGTTAGATTATATCCAATGAACCATGCAGATGCTTAAAGAGTATTGTTATTACGTAGTATATGTATATATCACGTAGTATATATCACCATATAACAAGTCAAATAAAATATAGTGACGTTTTGTATTTTCTATACGACGCAATAACGCAAGATGTTAAATACATGCAACAAAATACAAATATTGCCATTATTGCCTGACCGAAACTACCTGTTCATGTTTGGAAATATCTCAAGTTGACAGACAATTTTTTCTTCATTAATTATTGGAAAAGGAAGAGTGTTCTACAGAAAATCCATGTACAAGTACATGTACTTGAATGTAAAATTACGTAAGTCGCTGCAAAATCGCTATTCGAGATAGCTCTAAAAAGGTTTCGAGCAATTAACGCAGTATGATTTTGCAGATTCATTGAAATGGTCTAGTAAAAAGTATTTTTAGCCAGTTTACATACATTGTACGTATGAAACACATTCTTCATACTTTCCAGACGAAATTGGATGATTACCTAAAATCAGTCCAGTCATCTTTTGCACACGCATTAAGGTTCTTCCACAACGCCTTTAACTGTTTCATGGACCTCATGGAGGTTTTCGGACTGCATTAAAGTAAAAAACTAAAAACCTTACCGGAAAACGAAACATAATCAAAGTTTTACAGGAACATATTTTATATTGCATATATCACGCCCTCATTGAAATTAGATACACTTATGTATTTGTAATAAGTATATGGAGTAAGGATCTACATGTTACATAGAGGATACATGGGTATTTTGTAAATTGCCCATACACTTTGAATATGTTAATAATCAGACTTGGATTCATCTGTTTTTGAAATTTATTGAAAATCATGTAATTTTACATGGAGCTGTTTTGTCCCGAACTATTTACTGACACTAACTTTTTTGAACATGTAATTAACGATGCTTATAAATATTGGAAAAAAAACAACAACCTTATATTGTAACAGCAACCTTTTTCTAAAAATGCTTCCGTTTTTTAAGAAAGCTTCCGGAATGTGTGTATGTGATGGCCAATTATGTCAAGAAACTATGTTCCGGTACTCTGAAAGGCAACTAATCCTTGCAAAACCAGATTGGGATATCTGAAGTCTTTAAATACGAAGATTGTTCAAAAATGAATGTATCTAGAACGTTATCTCGCTCAATAATGCGAAAATCAGGAGGAAATCAAGATTATTGGGTAGATAAACATGTTAGCTTTACATTAATACCACGCCCATTAAAAATCCATTCCCTTTAGCTGTGTCTATCGCTCGCTAAACATTACCTACTCGTGTATACTAACACAAAATTGGTTGGAAGAAGGTCAGCGTACGCCGTTGAAATACGGTCCTATATTTTGAATCGTTGCATTCTTGGAATAGGGTATAAAGACATTTTTGATGAAATATGTTCTGTTTATTGGCATAATGAAATTTCTTTTTCGACAGTTATTCGTTGGTTTAAGAAATTCAAATGTGGGTTAGTTTTAACAGAAGATGCACCACATTGCCGTCGGCTGAAAACAGCAATGTCTGCCAAGATGGTTGCTAGAGTGAAAGAAATAATACGCCGATTGGCAAATAGCTAGTATGGTTGGCATCTCATTAGGAGAAGCTCATGCAATTCTGAAACGTAATTTTAAAATTAAAAGATTTGAGCTAGATGGATTCCCCATCTGATGACAGATGAGCAGAAAAAGGCACGCGTGCATTGCGAGAAGATGTTGCTTTACCTGAAACTTTGCATATCTGTCGGAGGTGAATACTTCGAGGGGACAAAATAAAATTTTCATTGAAATCTATCAAGGATACATTTTTATGTGCTTAGATGCGTTCATATTTGAACATTTCCGTTCTAAATAACAGTCCTCAGTTTAACTGTACATATCTCATGTTTATGCTTTTTCGTATTCATGAAGTTGTTGTCCTTGTGCCTTTCCGCCGTGGGTTAATGTGTACCCAATCCAATTCAAGTGATTATGTCATTCATCCAAAATATTTTCAATATCCACTTACAACGTTGTTTGAACGATTTAATATGTACAGGGCAATGAAATTTGACATTTTTATAGATCTGTTTCTTTGCTTATAAGTAGCCCTGCACATACCGAATGCATCCAGTACTTGCAGTGCATTCCGTGAGATGTGTGCTCACATTGGACCCAAATGTCATTGTGTCTTCCTTTACGCATACTTTGATTGTTGCACATTTTGCACCTGTCTTCAACTTTATAGTGGAACAGGTGACCTGTTCTTTATCCGTATCAGTACCTAGCAGTAATAGCACAGCAGAAACAGAAAGATATTCACTGCAAGGGATACGATTATATAGAGACTGCTTGTGACATTACTATAAAAACAAAAATAATATCAAACAGGGAATGCCACGTACCAAAAACGCAGCCTCCCCAAAACGAGCCCCACAGCACCCAGAAGTGCACACCACCAACACACACACACACACACAACACACACACATACACAATCATGTACACACACACACATACACTACCAACACACACTAGCATACAAAGCAAACACACGCGGACAAAACGAACAATTAAAGGAACACGTGGGCCACCGCCCTTGGAACGGTCAGTGGCAAAAACACCACTGGGGAGCTTAAACCGGTTTATGGTGCGCACCCAACCTCACTCTTACCCCCACCATGTTCCAAAGTCAGGACAGGAAAAAAATAACCTGTTATAAAACTTACACACCAGCCGAAGTACGGACTAATAGTAAATGATAATAGTAAAAACGTAAACTTTCTTCCTCTAACAACAACCTCTTCATAGCACTGTCATTTATAGCCAAATGCTGTGGTGGGTCCGGGTATGGTGAATTCAACTGTTCCTCTACGGTCTCTGGCAGTACAACAGAAGCTTCACTTGTAGCTGAAGTTACAAAGTTAAAAAATATGAAGCATCCCAGTGGTTTGTGTATTAAAATGGCATTATATAAAACGTTTATGTCCATACATTTTATAACATACATATATTACTAAATAAGTACCATTATCTTTCCAGTTGTCCGTTTTTACATTTCTTTCCCTCCCAGACTCTGTTTTATAAGTCAGCATAAGCTTGGTATTGGTAAGAATGGCCAGCTCTTTCATCTGGAAAATAACAACGATTAGAGACGGTGCTTTAAAAATTTAGGAAAAAGGTTTCAAGTTATTTCTGTAATTGACAGGTACAAATTAAGATACATATTCCTAACCAGAACGGTGAGGGTTTTTTAACTTCTGACTACAACAGTGAAAAAATATTTAAATGATTAATTTTTGGTTATAATTATGCCAATGCTTATTATTGTGAAAGTATAAATATTAGTGTTTAATTTAAAAGTATGATGGTCACTTGGAAATGTCATATCAGTTTAAAGATATATTATTTACTTTATTGTAGCTCGTTCAAATTCAAAAATGATACATTTCTACAAGGAAATTGTTGCTGCATTAGAAAAGTCGACTTGGCATCTCCAATCAGATGGTAAAACATGCATACCTTTTCTTCTATGGTTTTGACTCTTTTACTGAGGGAGTTGGCCCGTGCACTCAGTTGTTCAATGAGCTTTATTTCTATAGGGCCAGTATGATGATTCTTTGCCCTACATGTCTGACCCTTCACATTTTTCGCGGGATTGAAAGATCCTTTTTCCTAGAAAATTATATTTAGTAATAAAAAAATTATTAAAGCAACAATCCTAATGAAAGTGTGATAAAATTACGGATTAAATGTTATTTTGTTCTTGGTATGCAATGGAAGTTCAAAATGAGAACTTATCATATATTTCATATTCATATATGTAATAATAAAAAAAAATTATAGAAACATTTGTATTGAAGATGAATCCTGCAATGAAGACTTCGAGGAGGCAGAAGACTTATACAACTTTATAAAAATAATTCAGGTTGGACAAACCATTTTGTGGAAATTGTTTCTCTGTTTTTCTCAACAGTGTTGTGTTTACCATCACTTTGATAGGAAATAGCAGTTATGAAAAAAAAAAATTATTTCAAATTATGAAATAAATTTGCATTTGTTTTTCGCAAACACCCTGTACAATTCTAATGCTATTTTCATAATGCTGCTGATGCAGCTTTTGATAACAATAAATTAATAATTCTTCATTTGTCGCTGTATTATACCAAAACTCAAAATTTAAAAAAAAAATCAAGAGAGAAAATTTAAAAAAAAAAAACCTTATTTGAGTCAGGTTAATGCCCTCCTGGTATTTGTTTTGCAATTCTCCCTACTTATCATATCTCGGCGCAGCATCCTTGATGCTGAATAAACTTGAAAGTGGCATTTATCTGGATGTTGGAGTACATTACAAAGTATAAGAGTACTTCGGATACGCGCTTTTAGGATAGCAGTCAATTTCGAAAGCAATATCACACTTTCTACTGTTCTAAGAATACTTTGAACGAGCTTTAATATCCCATAGGGTCTATACTGGTAGCTCGAATAGCAAAATTCCCAAGCCCTGTGTATTTCACGTTGTGTCTGGATAGCTTGCACAACGTAAGAACTGTATATGGAGTAGATGTTTATAACCCAACTTGTGATTCAACTCTCTCTCCGCACTCAATCGTCTCACCTTACAGCATCGCACCATTTTAAAAGTGGGTGGGGTGCATGCATTTCCTTTTTTTCCTTTTTAATCTATCAAATTTGTTTCATGTGGTTTGAATGTCATGCTTCTGTAGTTAAAATAATGAAAATAAGATCATGCACCCCACTACCTCATGATAACATAACCATTCCCCACCCACTGTTCTTCATTCCTTTCCTTACTCACTGACCACTTACAAAAAAAACCTTTTATTTTGAATTTCATTCCATGCATAATTTTCTGGGATGTTGTTACACCATCTGTTTTTTTATTTTCTACTATTCTGGAAAATGCCCCTCTCGTTATCTGTATATTTTTTTCCTGTTGATTCGGTCGTTTTTAATGCACTGCCCAGGAAAGAACCGTAAATAACGCATCTCACGAAGATGCACGTTGAATTTACCTAATCCGGGATTGAAACCAATACATAAGAAACACACATGGCCAGTTGTTTAACAAATATAATCGGCGCTTAAGCCTCAATTATAATAAGCCAGTTGCACAGCACTGATTTATGCATGTTCAGCAACCTGTTTGATAAGCGCCGATTACTATAATCGATTGGCTGGAACATATATTTCACGTTTATGATTCCGTTTATCGCGCGATTATCCAAACCTGCTTGTGTGGTGGTTTATACATGAATAGTCGTTGAAAATGGAGTATCTCAATATTTTGGACTACCTCGATATTCTTGAATATCGAAGAGACAGGATTATAAGAGATAGGAGTAATCCCATGGAAGAATATGATGAAGCTGATTTTAGAATCAGAAACAGGTTTTTCGAAAGAAAGTGCGCTTTTTATCTTGGGAATGGTTGAAGCACCACTGCAGAGAAGACAGGATCGAGCTCATAGAATATTGCCAGTTATCCAACTACTTGTCTGTCTTCGCTTTATGGACTCTTTCGCACTTCATGTATCTTCTGTTATCAGAATTGTCAGAAATGTGTCACAGTGCATTGCGCGACAGAGGGAGAGATTTTTATATTTTCCCAACGGAAATGATGCTGTTCGAATACAACGGGAATTCATGGAACAGGGAAATATCCCTGGGATTGTTGGAGCTATCGACTGTACACATGTTCCTATTATCTCACCAGGAAACACCAATGCCGAGTTGTTTAGAAACAGGAAAGGGTACTTTTCTTTAAATGTGCAGGCTGTATGTGACTCTAGGCACCGATTTACGAATATAGTTGTGCGGTGGCCCGGAAGTACCCACGATTCAGAATTAGTAAGAAAAAAACAATGTTCACCGACTTATTAATTGCCTAAACGACTTGTAACACATTCAGCATCCTTTAAAAATGAAATAATATCACAAAATAACACTTTTGAAGACTAAAATTATTTTTCTTCTCTTTTCACATGTTGTCCTCCGTCTAATTAATCAAGACTGCACAGATTCGGACGGCGAATCTGTGCAGTCTTGATTAATTAGACGCTTATGAAGGAAGCAGTTGATGATGTTGATGAAATGCATCCAAAAATATGGATCGCCTTTCTCGTCTCACAAACATTATTAAATGTTACTATATGAATGGTATATTAATACGAGGATGCATCACATTTAATTTTCACATGAACACTGACACACTTAATATATAATTTTATTTGATTTCGGCACATATACTGTAGATCTACAAAGACAGCTGCAGATAATAGATTGGAAACACTACGGTTCATCTGGAAAAGAAATACTGTTTAATAAATTTGTTGAAAAAATGTTTTGAAATATAAAGATGAATATATTTTAAATGATATTGGTATAATTCTGTAAATATATTGTTACATTATCACTGTATGATAGCATGTTTAATCGGTGAGGGTTTTCTTATAACTAACATTTTGTTACTTGTTTCATCATTCTCCAATTAACAAGCAGTTCTTTAAGTAGATAGTCCGCTTCTAAGCTAAGACCAGATTATGTATTATCCTACGAATTGATTGATGTGTCACCTCCCCTTCCTGTGTTACTCATCTGTTTTTTCCCCCATTCGTTGGTAAAGACGTACCATTACTTATCATGCTCCAATTAACGTAGCATAATATAAACGTTGCCTTATTATACCCCTGTTTTTACCCCTGGCTGGGCATCTTCCATGCTTCCCTCACTTTCATTACTAAAAACAGCAATGAGCTCTTTTACTTAATGTAACTTTAATATTTTTAATACTGTATAAGTTGGGGGGTGGGGGGGTGGGGGTGGGGGAAGGGGATTCACCACTTTCTTTGAAAGTTCTTAAGTAATATTTTAATTTTAGGACCATGAGTTTCAAAGCAGTTTGTGCATGTTTAAATCATGTAGAATGGACCGAGGGAAAGGCATGAAACCTTTAAGCCAAAGACCTTATGCCAAAAAGTACGTTGATGCCTTGATGGAGAAGGGACTTCTACGCGGTAAAACTTTGCAATGTTTGTGTTGAAGCTGTAAAAACACAGCTACTTCAATTTGAGACTTCTTCAGAACCACTTACAAAGACACCAAAAGTAGACCACGTTGAGACTATTATTCATGATATCAGCAGCGGTAATATTACTGATGAAGACCTTGTAAAGTTGTCTGCAGCAATTGGTACATCCCAGCACAGAAGTGTAGTTAATGATGCCAAAAGAGAAACAGAATCATACAAAAGGAAACTGTTCAACTTTGATATAACATCGGACTTGAAACAGCAAAACCCAATTATTCTTGCGTTTCTTTGTAGCGTAACTGGTGTGAACACCTCATTTACAGACGTACAAAGATCTAGGATTATTGCTTAAGCTGCAACAATAGCCTGCATTTTCGCAGCAGCCAACTTCCCAACAATTACAGCTGTGTTCTTTGCACTGAATGTGACCGCTTTTTTCCTAACTGGGAGCAAAGTTTTAACAAAATTATTATCTTCTATTTGTGCTGCAGGTTGTTACACATTTGACAAACTTTTTTCAAACCTTCACTATGAAAGCTTGTGAATGTCCAAAAGATAAAGATATTATAACATATTTTGACAACAATCAAGTATTGGCAAAAACTGGAGGGTTAGATACGATTCACGTGCTATGTTGAGCGTCATAACATCTGTAGTCCATATCACTCCTGGAAATGTATCGAATTATCAGTATATTGAAGAATTAGACCCTTCTTCATGGTTATATAATACTAGACTTTGTTCATTAGAAGTTGTAAATTTGATAAATGGCTTCATATCAAATTGTGAAAAAAAAATTAATAGCTACAGAAACAATTACATTGAAAAACAGTTGCAAACCTTGAAAGATGACCATATATTAGGATTAGACACCATAGATAAATTATTTTTAAATGGTGATATTGAAGTCAAGATTAACAACATTGATCCATATAGCTTTTTGGAGTCGAAACATCCAAATATGAAACCTACCGTAGTTATAGGAGAACCTTCATTTAAGAATCCTTGTTTCTGTGAAACAGGTTTTAAATAGTTTAAAGGAACATACATCCGTTGGTAATGAACGGAAATGGACAACTGTAGGTTGTGATGGCCTACCGTTCTTGTTAGCAGCAAGATGAATGGATCGTGACCCTGACCAACAACACTTTTTATTAGAACCGGGATTAGGTCATTATGAAATCAATATTGTAAAGGTATTGTTTAAGCTCGGGTGGGAAGTTGCATTGAAGGATCTAGCACTAATGATGGGATACAAATCCATTAGAGCACAAACGTTTTAAATGCACTGATCACCACAAAGCTTGGCAACTTTTAATGATATTGCTTGAAGGAACATCCTTAGAACTTTTGGAACCCTTCGTCAAAAAATGTCACATCGATGGTGTTAATGCAACACTTACTTTATACTATGAATGGTTGCAAAATGCTAAAAATCCTAATTATTTGTTCATGAAAGATCTTGTCTTTACCTATGTGTTTGCAGTATATTTATTCCGAGTTTCAGTACGCAGAAATGACCATGAGGCTTTATTGATAGCCAAAACGAAATTTGCTAATCTTTTTTATGGACTTAATAGTACCTGCTATCAAGAAATAAGAGTATCGCAATTTAAAGTCTAGGCTTTTGTCTCCTAAAGAAATTCAGGAATTCCAAAGTAAAAATCAGTGCTTCTCTGAATCTGGACATGAGAGCAAAGGAGAAGGTGGTGACTTTGTGCTAGAAGCCAAAAATCGCAGGATGAAGATGTTACTCCCTCCTGGTTTGCCAAATGAACAGCGCTGGTTACGATCGTGTAGATCTTTTGATTTACTGAAGGCTGTAAGTATTTCCACATCATAATAACAATGTTTGTGTTGCTCCTCACTATATCTGTAAAATACAAATAAAATACAAACTAATATATGTGTGCATATTTAATGCATAATGTTATTACAATATTTAAACTCTATGTGTTTTGCAGAAATAATTGATATTTTTTAGATGTTTTTTATTTGTAACAAGTAACCCTAAACAGTTGATGTGGACCCACTTCTCACAAAGGTCTTGGTCACACCCAATCCATATCGAACCCTCAGGTTCCGGGTAATGCTTTCTGCACACGTCACACATGTACAGATCAGGCGTACGGTCCTTCCTCCTAGTCTTTACACTTTGTGTGTGTTGGCATTGACTTTGTTCCTCCACGTCTATAGTCACGTCACGGCATCTCTTGGCTGCCGGGGACTGAAAATGTGGCACAAATCTATCTGTGCCTGTCCACAATCTTAGTCTGTGTATGGACGTCAACAAAACTACCTGAAATTAAAAAAAACAATTAACCACTCATTTTGGTATGTCGGCTGTAGTGTCGATAACAACAATAACAACAACAACATATCATTATTATTCAATCATTATAATTATTACAATAAGTTTAATAATATCAATAAAATAATTGTAGTTTTTAAAAATGTGATTATGTCATGATAATAATAAAAAAAAAATAAGAAGAAAACGAAAAGAAGAAGAATACAATTATTGACTACTTACTGTCACTTGCTAGGGTTTCAACCGTACACTTAGCTGTTCTGTGTTGTATTACTCTTCCAGTCTTTGTCTTGATGGTAGTCAAAGACTCTGCCCCAGTCAATGTATAAAGCTCATCAAGCTAAAATTTATATAAATTATTTACAGATAACAACAAACTTGACAGAAGCTGTAACAGAATTTGACGTATATACAACAAACTTGACAGAAGCTGTAACAGAATTTGACGTATATACAACAAACTTGACAGAAGCTGTAACAGAATTTGACGACAGGGCTTCAGTTTACCACCCAGATCTGACGACGACAGAAATCAATGAATGGAGAAAGAAATTAAGAAGAAGTCAATATTTCCAAAATACAAAGTTTGTATTGTTTATTTCTATAATTACAAAAAGAGTTGAAATAAATTGCAGAAAGATATGATTTTGTTTATTCGCCTTAATTGATATAATGAATCTTTTTGAGAACACCCCTGCGTTTGTTCCGTCCTCCGATGTCTAACCTCACAGCAGGTATCCGCCAACACATGTCTAATTCGGAAATGTCCATTATGAAGTTTTCGGAACATTCAGGAAGGGTCACAGGTTACACTTAAGATGTAACAAAAATCACAACGGTGAATGTGGATCTCGCAAATACAGCTTCTTTGAGAATTCCAAACATGCAATCCAGGACGTTATGGTGTTTGTGAATGCATATATTGAAGGGAGCACTTCATATAAATGTAGCAAGATGTGCGGTGTACATTACCAGAACACTGGTGTTGTCTGGAACAGTTTTGTCAGAAATCTCTTCAAGGGGCATTTTATGCGACACATTCATAGCCAAAAACTCTCAGGGGAAATCGAAATTGACGAATCTTTGTTTGGAAGACGGGTGAACATCACAGAGGTAAACCAACCCAAAGAAAGGATGCAAGATATGGGTGTTTGGTATGGTCCTCCAACGCTGTCATTTTATATCCGGTGAGGGACAGATCTCAACGTACATTGCTACCCCTTATAGAAAGGCACGTCGAGAAGGGAGCCACCATTTTCAGTGATGGCTGGAGTGCCTATTGTTCACTGAATGAAGCAGGCTATAACCATTTCACCGTCATACATAAACACATTTGTAAAGCCAACACAAGAATATAGACACTGATGAGATTATTACAGTGCATTCCAATCAAATTGAAGGAGCATGGAAGCACGCCAAAGATCATTTCAAGACAATAGTCGGCACTAAATTGACGCAGTTTGAGGGCCACCTTGCTGAGGTGATGTGGAGGTCAGAGGTAAAGGAAAGTACTTCGAACCTTTCTTCAACTTCTTGAACATGAGCCACCTACATATACATACAGCACGCCCCTATTCGACTCATGGGACGGGAACTCCACGAAGATCTCGGGCAAAGTATACAGGAGTGGGAGGTCGTCCCTACCATCACCGACATCGACGAGACCAATTCCGATGTGACATCCACTTCTTCACAAATGTCAAATCAAGATGAAGATGTAATTGTGCTCAGTTCAGATCATGAACCTTCGGCCATTACAGCCGAGGTAAGTACTTCCAAGTCCTTAAGTCACACTCAGAAATTCATTTCAGAGATGTTCTGTTCTACAGACAGTGACAGCGACATACGGAATGCTACAATAACGAAAGCCATCTCCAGTATTAAGCACAAGGTGCCTTTACGTTTAAAACTTAAGAAAACGCAAGGCAACGACCAAAGTGGTATGAAGACAACTGCAACACGTATGCAAACCGACCGGGTTTATCATCCAACTGGTTATGAGGAAATAAAGAAACCTGGACGTGAAAGGCGCATTAAGACAGACGAGGCTACACATCCGTACGGGAAGCACGCTTTTGTGTTGTTTTCCTCAGACTCGGACACTAGCATTGATAGACAATGACTACAATTGTACATAAACATTTTAATCATGACATACGGAGAAATACGAAGGCAGACGAATACTGATAAGGCGATAACGTGATCGAGTTGTCTCCCATGATAAGAGTGCGGGGTTTTATTGGACTAAAAAACTCATTTATAACCAACTAAATATTGGAAGCCGTGTTTACATTGTTTTAAATAAATCTGTAAACGTTTTATCATTCCTGGTTTTAAGAAATAAGCTCTACTTCGTGATGTCTGGAAGAATTTCCTCAGTCAGTGCCAACGGACGCTTGAAACATAACTAGGACCATTCAATCAACCTAGATCAACCAATACAACAAACAACTAATACATAAACTCGATTCTATTTCCGCTGAAAAGTAAACATGGAACTGTAAAAAGTGTTGTAGTATTTATACTGAAGATTCTAGGTAGCTGGTCACATTTTACACAAGATACACACAAAAATGACGAACCTGATATTAACTTTTTTGATTATCAGCTGAATATAGATTTTCAGTCAGAGGGCTATGTCTCCTTTGTAATTAGCATTGAGAACAGTATCACACTTAATAACATGATATAACAGGACAAAAGTTTTGTCCGGTACAATTAAAGTAACACAAAAACTGAAATTGGATATTTTATTCATAATTAGAAAAGCATAAGAATATCATCATTTTTGAATCAATTTACATATTTTCAATGTTCGTGACGTCAAATAGAATGTTCTTGGGCGTTTGACACACGTGCAACATGTATAGTAGGCTAACTGACCTCCAGTCGGCATAAAACGCACAAATTTTGCTATCTTGAAAGCTTCATAATAACAACATGTGTTGAGTATTTGTCTAGATTTTTACGTCTTTCGGTAGAACTTTCCTTTGGTAACAAAAACCACTTGAACTTTTGGTGATTATAAGCTTCATATGGTAACATAAAATTGAGATAAATGTGAAATTCATGGTATATGCCGTCACGGTTGATTGAATGTTTTTGTATAGAATTCTTAATACCTTGTGATCGTAGCAAGTAGTCTCAAAATATAAATTTGCAAATAGAAAATTAAATGTAACGTACAACTAAAAATTAATCAAACAATTTTGAACGGGACAGAACTTTTGTCCTTAAGTATATTTCCACATAGAGTACTGTCGTATTGTTCCACTCTCTGTTCCCATAAATATAAAACAGAGACACTACAAACTTCTAAACATCTTACTGAGTGGAGGAGTCTCTTGGAACCCTGTGCCTCCCAGGTAACCCTGTGGTAAATGTTACAGACCGGTTGCAAAATCACACCGTGCCATGTATTGTGAAGGATGCTACTTATGGTGGCGTATCAAATGTGCGGATATATGCCCAGTACAGTACGAGGAGCTGAGTAACTCGAATGATCCATGGTGTTGTACCAATTGCGATTACTTTCCAATGATTCTTTTTCGGACAAAACTACTCGTACCAGGACTTTGATAATAATTCTCTTGATTCATCGGACAAAGATAGTGAACACTCGAATCATCTACAAACATCCAAAGAGATTCATATGGTCTTACTTACATATTAATAGTTTTAGGAACAAGTTCATTTCTGTTAGAGAATTACTTACCAAAACATTGTAGATATTTATTCATTTCAGAAACCAAGTTGAAGTGAGTATAATCTGAAGATTAACTAAAATTGAATTTGAACGTTACGAAGTTACCCGTTGAAAAACCTCGGTAGAAGTGACCACACATACACGCAACTGGTCATTTGTACTGACCAAAACTTGAAGAACCTGTTTTGGTCACGATGTGTTGAGACAACAATTCTCCACTATACGCCACAGGTGTATGCCCAGTCTTGGTGCCCATAGAAAAGCAAAATAAACAAAAAAAAACATAAGAACCACTTATTATAATTCTTAAACGACAAACAATTTTTTTTTTCTCCATGTATATTGATATATTGAAAAGGTCTCTATGTTGCCTGTAATGGGTTTTTTAGCACACGCTGCGGTAGCCTAATTAATTTGGCGTTTCAGTGTGACCCCTTTCACAGATCTGATATTTTATAACTGTCACACCTCTACGCCTAATTTTAAAGTGCTCATAACTGGGCAGAAATCCGACGAGAGGAATGACCCCGTTTGTAATGAATTTTTAAGTATCCCCGATATATATCACATTTAAACTTTGTGTACGACAAGAAAAATCATTTATCTTGAAGGAAATAACATTACTTTACTGATGAAATGGATTCAACATAAAATAATTGACGGCGAAACTGTTACCACTGTCTTTGTATATAACGCAAATAAACCGGTGCAGCAGTAATTTTCAGCACTGCCGATTACGCACACACTGTGTATAACCGTGCAGTGAACCGATTTCGCCAGCGCGTACATATGATTGTGCAAAACTTGCCGATGCTTCTCACTTGGAATGTAAGGTTTATAACGCATAGCGTAATTTGTGTTTTTTTTCTTCTCATATGAAAACAAAGAATGCATACTGAACAAAAATATGTATATATAGCGTATTATACAGTTTCATTAACTTATAATATGGTAGTGTAATCTGGTCACCGAAAGTGATAAGTAATTTCAAGTATATCATTGATATTCGGGAAAGGTGATTCCTCAGCCTTTATCGCTGATCTCTAGGCGTCTTTAATTCTAAAAAATACAAAATCCTCTAATACCTTATAACAATTTTCAATTAAATATTACGTTTATGTTGTTTTTTTTTACTTTTGTTTCGTTTGAAATAAATTTAATCTTGCATATGAGTCTATGGTCAAGACTGAATTTTTGAATGAAGATATATGAACGCGATCTGATAATCCGATTGGTTAACTGGCTAGTATGCGAAGCCGAGAATATGCAAGCATATATTATAGTAATTTTGATCTTTAGAAAAGTTCTCCTGTTCTTTTCAATAATGATTGCAAATTGTAACAATTTCCTAAGATGGTACTTCGATTGATTTATTAAAATGTGAAATTCTGACCATCGTTTAAACCTTCTTAATTGTCTTCATAGTTCTAGCATTCTTCTAATTGGAAAAAAATGTTGTTTTCGGACTTTCAAAAATATTTATTTTATGCTAACTAATAGAAATAAGTAGTGATCTGTCAGTGGAATATAGTGATAACATATGTATCGTATCAGTCACAGTGTGGGTGATCAAGGTCTGTCGGACATTTATCTTTTCTGTATATACATAATCTGGCGTAAGTTTTAATAGTTAGCATAAAATAAAAGAGGAAAGTGATTTGTTTTGGGTGTAAATAAAATATGTATCTCAACTCAAACTGATAAAATTTCGCATTTTCAATCGCGTTCAGCATTAGTGAAAATTTCAAATTTGTATAACTTTTCATTATGCACCTCAAACAAACAAGTGTCCGCTATTAATTAATTGCTCAAACCAAACACTAGTATAATGTACATAAAATTTTGATAATTATTCATGTGGTTAGAGTAGTCTTAAAATATGATTCAGTTAATTAATAAACTCATTGAACATAAGACAACCATATTTAACAGTTGACAGAATTAGTGGTACAAAAAAGTCAACATTCCCGCTTCGGCGATCCAAAAAAAATATCGCAATTTTCAACTATTGATATTAGAATATCTACACAAAAATACGCTGAATTTTATTTTTTAAAAATGTGTTTCCATAATAGTTATTAGCTTTTTAAAGCATTTATTAATTTGAATAGATCGTTATGATCTACAAGAATTTGTGTGCACAAAGCTCGAAAATTCAAATCACAAATAATTTAGTGAAATCACGTGAGGGTAAATATATTATAAGGTATAAATCAACATACGAGTTTTATATAAATATATTTTAATAATTTAAACTTATGTCTTTTTCGGTGTGTTCATCCTCTTTATACGCCGCACGTGCTAGTCGATAATAAACTGCGGCTGCCGGTTGTACCCAGTTGAATACGTAGTGACGTAATACAATTCCCATGATTCTTTAAAAATGGCCGCTGTATACATGTACGATGGATATTTCGGATTTCAGTGGTTGGTGTTCGTGTGTACATAGGTAAATTGAGCTGGGATCTGCGTTAGTGACATCATTTACCTTTATTTTATCATGTAATAATGAAACTATATCGAAATACTGGATTATAGCGCGGTGGTAAGTGCCCAACGAACAGTGTATTTGGGGTGTATGCTTACTATATGACACTTCAAAGTGAGACGTAGAAGGTGGACAACTATAAAATATCAGCCTATAAATTCGGTTTGCCTTCGAAGTCGAAATAGTTAGACTAACGCTGCGGAACAACCAAAATACCCAGTGCAGTACCAATGCACGCTTTCTCGCTGCCGTTTTCACATCGGACATTTAGCATTCTGTAAACAATCTTAGTCTGCTTAGTCTACAACTTTGAAGAACTTACATTTGTAGTCAAACACGCCAATTTTTAGATACTGATAAAACATCGTCATCAAGCGGCCATTTTGTTGAAAACGAAAGTAGAAAAAACAAAATTGGCGTGTTTGACTTAAAATACGGGGAGGCATTTATTATTTCGATTGTAACACAATAATGTGTTGAACTAAAAACATTTCGTTGTCACTTACAGCTTTGAAGAACTTGCATTAGAAGTCATGTATACATGTATATACATGTATAAATTGTGGAATTCACTACCATAGCATTAAACTTCTCCCAGTTTGATAGCATGATTAACGCCTGGAACGGAGAGTTCTGCTCCTGTTCTTTCTGTTCCTAGATAATAATTGCAGTTTTCAGCTGCTATTTTGTATTTTACCAATGCTGTTCCTCTTTTGACTGTGGTGTTTCCCTTTTTCGTTCTCCTTTTGATTTACCCTGGCATTTGGCTATTACTATTAGCATACTTTTTTCTGCTTAGCTTCCAGTTCAGTTCAGTTCATTTTAGTTTAATATGATTTCAGTTCATTTTGCTTTTAATATATTTTTTTCTTTCAGTTCATTTTGCTGACAGTCAAAAGAAAGATTGCTGACAAATGATTGGCTGTTGAGAAATCTGAGCATTCTGATTGGCTGATACGTTCAGATGTTTAGTTTCTCGAAAACGAAAACGGCTGCCATCTTCAAATCTGTTGAAATCAGCTCTAATTATTGAATGGCAAAAATGAAAATTAACTTGTAGTCAATTTCTACATGAAAACCCATTTAGAGGGATAGAAAAATGCTCCAACTATACCTTACATCAATATGTTGTTTTTTTTCAAAAATGAATATATTAGAGGTATTTTTATTTAGAGATCTGCATGTTTTTGTCTGTTTCTGACGAATTAGTGCCAGTGAAGATGACAGCTATATGCAATGAATCAGTGTTAGTTTGATTACTTATTAAAACAATTGTCGTTAAACTCATTTAATAACATATAATATTGCACAAATAAATCGTTGATAGTGTTATACTGGTACAGGTGTTCGCCACTGTGTTTACTTTAAAATCAAACCTGCACGATTTTACCGTGCTCTTTGAGGCAAACAGAAAAACAATTTCGTTGCTTGTTAACCACGACTGTAGAATTGAGGCAGTTCGTGTAATATTGTAGAAGATTGAAAAACAAGCAATCTTCTTTCTGTTGTCCGAGTCAGATAGACCAACCGTAGCCGTTATCTATGTTATCGGTGGCAAAACAACTTAAATATTAAAGATATTGTTTTAGAGTGAATAGAACATGGTTATATCATTATCCTGTCAGAAAATTTATTTTACCACATCAGTAAATTCAAAAACATACTTGGACTTATAGGACCACAATTGAAATAAGAGCTTCGATAGCCTAGTGGTAGAGCGTCCGCTTCGAGTGCGGGAGGTCGTGGGTTCGCTCCCTTGCGTCATACCAAAGACGTAAAAAATGGAACCAGTAGCTTCCTTGGCGCTCAACATTTAAAGGGAAGCGGCGATGGATACCTCAGGAATGAGGTGTCGAGAGTGATTAATATAAATTTGATAACTTGTTTCACAGTCGACCTAAAATAAATTAGTATAAATTAAAAAAATTGAATAAGAGCTTACTCTTTATTGTCTTATCCCCAAGGTATTTGTACCGAAAAAAACATACGTTTCCTTTCCGGCAAGGGTTTAATGAGAGGCAAACATACTCTGAGAGGGTTTCAAGATAAAACACAGAGATGCTGACGGTGGGCGAGATTCTGCCGGGACACTGTTTGGCATCAGATGGTGGGAGTCCGTGAAAAAGCTTTGAATTGTAAACCGATATAAAACCATTAGGAATGAAATGTTAATTTAGTAGCTTCTTCCTAGTCATATAGGAAATTAAACGAAAAACACTTCAGGCGTTTTATTTTACGTTGGCGTTCTGTTAACAATAGACTCGAAAACGAGCCCTTGAATATAATGCCGATCACCCCATTGGAATGTAAATCTAAACATAATTAAACTAATGTACAAGATAATTGCTGATAAAGCGTTCATTGGAGCAGAGTAAATCACTCACTCTATTCAGATCACTTTTTCATTAACATTCCGAATTATCGTAACTTAACCGTGAAACACTTGAGTCTTGCTAGGTGTGTGTTACCTCCATGGAGGCTAGTGACGCAGTCTAGCAAAGTTATGGTCAAATATATTATGCCTTAAGTTTTTGTATGAAATAATTGTAAAAACATCATTTTGGGCGACTCTGTTCTGTGTACACAAGGAATTGCGTCGGTTGACTTTGCTTCCGCTGAGGCCGTTTAAAAAGTTTCATTTGTTGACGGCAGTATTGAAATCATCCTATGGTGTAAACTTCCTCCGCGTATTAAATGACTTACACTAACACATGCAAGTGAAGTGGAGAGATCTTATTCGAGGGTCAGTGCAATATGTAACTGACACCATAGCCGGCTGTCGTGAAAACAGAGAGAGAGAAAGAATGGACTAGAGCGACATTCGTACCTTAAATGTAGTCTAGATTGTAGCAATATATTTTGTTTTGACAGAAATTAACACTAACAGCTTTTTCTAGGATTTAACGTCTTTTCAACAGTATTTGAATTAATTGTAATCGGGCAGTTTGCCTATATAACTTTTGTTCCTTGGAAGAGCTTACTCACTGAGAAGGCTGCCATGGCCCATAATCAGTTACTAGTGGTCGAAAGTGATTTAAAATCAATGAATCTACGGAGGTGGTCACTGGACGCACCAAAAAGCTGAATACAGCAGTTTTTTAAAGTAACTTGTAGCCTACGGCCGTAATGTCACAATGGTGCATCCTGAAAGAAAACGGACTTTAGTCCCAATTACATCATTGATGACGTAACCAGACTTTTTTACCAGAACACTTCAACCCGTCTTCAATGGCTGAAAAAAGATATGTTTCCACTGCATAAGTCATAAAACTCCATTAAAGTTTTTCCGCTGTATGCAGCGACTGTCGGAAGCTAGAACATCATTCGCAAAAATCTTTAAACACCGATATCTCTTTATTGTAGCCTATACAGACAATTTTGGAAAAGTTTTTTTCAATGTCAACACAAAGCAAACAAAACAAGTGATGTCTTTCATGATTAAAAAAAGAAATATGTCATTAGATGTTATAAAATTGTTATAAAATTTCATACTTGTTTTTCAATTTTTAACAAGGCTTACATCAATGGGTAACTCTCAAACCCCTTTTTGCATTTTATACATGTACACTGTTCCCTGCTTGAGTCATAAAATTTTTGAAAGCGATAGATGTAACACTTGTATAATCAGTATTGTATGTTTAGGGGGGATATAACCGACTGTCACAGTTCATGTAAGAGCGTAGAATTAATTTGAAAACAGATATCAGAATTTTGTAACACGGTTCCATGAAGCAGGGAATGAAGTATAAAAAGCAACAACACATTTTGGTATATGGGGCTAGCCTTGTTTAATAAGTGATGATAGGTATGACATTTTATTATATTTGATGTCCTATTTCTTTTTGTAAGCATGAGTACCATCATTTTTTCTGTTTTATTTGTTTAGAGTTTAAAAAGACGTTCTCAAAAATGTATAGTTTACATACTATATACGTACAATAAAACAGATAAAAACACTTGAAGATTGTGGTGAATGAAAAACTTGTTTTTGTCAGGAGCTACATTAAACCGGGCAACGACACAAACACACAACTAATAAAACTCATAAGAGTTGCGAAGAAGTTGTAGAAGATATGTTAATGAAAGGGCCCGCATCAATCTTATATGACTTGGCGATTAGTAGGCCTATTTCGTAACCCCGGACGTACGACGATCCGGCACTTACGTCCGCAAAAATATATAATAAGTTTCCGACACTATCCATAGTATTTAATAGATTAATTTATTCTCAACTTACGCTTTAAATTAATCGAGACTCGTGCGAAGGTGCAGTCCGATCATAGTCTGCACTAGTCGCAAATACAGATTCAGTAAAGACCAATCTTTTGGTATAAGATACATTACTACAATCATTGATTTTAATTTTAGCATTGCGTGAATTAAGCGTCATTCGACAAGTCATTCAGAAATAATTCTAACACCATTGAAAATTCCTCCTATAAAGGCAAAGAAGGATTTGAGCGTGAGATACCTACCAAGTATATCACGCTAGACGCCCGGAACTATTTTTGACGCTGAATTACCCTCCCCCCCCCCCCCCCCCCCGCGAATTTTCACAAACTCTACGAGTGTGCATGCGCTAATACGCTCGGATTACGTCCTGTTGTGAATGAATTCACGTGATGTAAAACAAATTTTAATAAAATTTTCTACACTTCCAGTATAGCCAGCAATATCAGCAGCAACAAAAATAAGACGAATAGCGTTTTAATTGAGGAGAAAAAAATAACAGCCAAAGTTTCATGAACTGCAAGGAATACGGAATACTACAAGTTCAGGGTTGCAACTTCGTGTCAGCGCAGCAAATAGTGCCCCATCGAACATTGTTTTGCTTTAATTAACATGTTAGAATGGAAATAGATTTCACATTTGAGTGATATACCGGTTTACATCACTCATAGGTGAAATCTATTTCCTAATTAGATGTCGTGCAGTTCGGCATTTGACACTCAGAGTTTTGATGTTTATGCTATATAACACCGGATACAGCTCCTTGCGAATACTGTATTTGGTGCGCATCAACGAATAAAGCTCCCCTTATCAAATCCCCACACAGACGGATAAGACAACAGACAGGGTAGGACAACAGACCGATGGTGGGACAAAAAGACGGACGGAATAGATGTCACATGCAGAATATTGTACAGGTGTTAGATGTTTTTATTCAATTTAGATTCCTAATTTCTATCTGTGGACATTTTTAACATAGGGATCATGACTCTTTATATGTGTTAATAAAGCAAACACGAGGAGCTGTATTCGAAAGGAGCTGTATTCGAAAGGAGCTGCATCCGGTGTTACAATGCTATTTAGCACTATATTGAAAGATTTCTAAATGTAAATGTCGAACAGATAGGACATCGAACTAATTTTGAATGTCGAATGTCTGACTTGTATGTCCGAACTAACCCCACACAAAATAATTATATTTGGCAAAGCCCAATCCAAGTTTGGACTGTGTGTTAATTAATGTATACTACGAATAAATATGTTTAAACTAAATTCCAAAAAGTCATTTTTTCTCTCGAAAATAGATAGTTCCCACATCTACAACTTTACCTCCCTTCTTCTGAATGGTAGGCAACAACTTTCCTTTAAAATAAATGGGGAAAATCTAATAAACGATTACAACATAATCAGATTAGTATTAAGCATAATTAATCCATTGATGCTGATATTGGCAGATGACTCAGCAAGTTCGAGAAAATATGGTTGTCACTAACAAATTGTCTTGGTATTTTCTTGATTCTCACATATTTGAGAAAAAAAGTACTATTAAAGCTTCTCAGTTTTGCCTATCAAAATGGTTGACAATTCAAACCAAAGGAGGTAAATATTGTAGATGTGGAAACTATCTACAAACTTTTAAGATAAATTTATGTTTATAGGGTTATGCCTAAATGTTCATATGAAGATTGTATTGCAAGAAAAAGTAACATCAGTTGAATTGAAAGTGGGAATAATAATAAAGTTATAATGAATAATTATAAACCGAAATAATTGTAATGTAGTTAAGAGTGCATTGTACTTGCACAGTAGACGGTGCTGCATTTCTTTCAAATATCTGGTTGACAAGAAAACGCCTTTAAAGGCCCATACTTTCCTAAGTGCAAATTTGTTTCATCCGAAAATCGAAATGTTTTTGACGTTATGTAAAAGTGTGGAAGTTACATTTCACATATTTGAAGTGCGGTGCATGTTCAGCATTTTCGCTTTACGTCATAACTCACTGTGACTAATGCAGAAAAACGTAATTTCAACTTATGATGAGATTCAGTCGGCGTAAATACCTACGATAAAATGTAAACAGATAAACTCTTCCGTTGAGTGCTTTGGACTATTTATTTGGGACACCTCCACTCAAAATTCTCCAACAAACTCTGTCCTTATTTACTATCCTAACAGCCTACGCGATTCTACCAATCACGCTTCAGACAATAGTAATCTGACTTCCTTTGCCGACCAATCATAAAGCATTTTTGAATCACGTGGTACGCGTACGTAACGAACTGGTCAATAATTGTTATTACCGTTGCAGGGTTTGTTAAAATTTGTTTGAACTGAAGAAGTTTTCGTTTAAATGAATAATGAGATTTATTGATTCTAATCTACTCCCTAAAGATAAGCTGCAAGTATAAATAACACCAGTTCTTAATTACAAACGACATAATAAGAACAACCCCCGCTATGCATATCGCATTTCGAATTCGCGATATTTTCGTTCACTGTTTTAAAGAGATATAACAAGTGTCATAATCTTGAAAGAATAAAGTTACTGAAATTTTGGATATTTTATAGATAGAATCTGTGAAGGACAATTTGTCGTGAATACTTGACAAAGCTCAATCAAATGCAAGATTACATACTGTTTTTCTGCCAATAACTCGACAGTCTAGAGCCGGACTCTAACGGACATTTTACTTTTGTGTTCATATATAAACAAAGAAAAAAACATGCATTGCTTGTTTATTTTTCCAATCATCATAAGTATCGCTACAGCTGTTACAAGTCAAGAAGGGCCACAGGTTTGTTTTTCTTGTGTAATATTTCTTTATCATTAAGCAGTTATGATACAAATTGTAATTAGTATTATTATTATATTTTATTACTACTACTACCTTTATCATTACTAAGTCTATTTTTTAACATTATTATGATTATCAATGTTGTTGCTGTTACAGTAAACTCTGTATATAATGAACTCCTCGGGACCATTTTAAATTGTTTTTGTATCCGGTGTTTGTTATAGCATCTTGATATCAAAGAAAGAAATAATAAGTTTGGGCCGAGAAAATGTGTTCCTTAAATCCGGTATTTAGCTGTATCTAGGGTCGTTTTGTATGGAGTTTACGGTATTTTATTATTATTATTATTATTATTATTATTATTATTATTATTATTATTATTATTATAACCATGAGAAGGATTATTTTGATGGTTGCCGTGAACGATATAAAAATTTGAAAGTTTGTAATAGCATTTTTCGCCTGTAAAATAACAATATGAACCGAATAATCATGAGTAGGGGAAAATGAATTGAAGAATTCAACTATTCTCATTCACGGATATGTAAAACATTACTTTGATTTATTTGAGACATTTGTTGGAAACAAGACCTTTAGAGAACATTTTGTTTTCAAAGCATTCATTATATTTTAAAGTCACAGGAGCACAATTGCAAGGAGCTCTTATTTTACAAAGAAATATGTCTTACTGGCGGGCATGACCTTTATTTGTACAACAAATATTTATAACTGCTCAGTGTATGTAAGAAATATAACGCAGTATTTTTTTCAATGCTATTGCAAAAAAAAGAAGAAAGGCAGAATGTGGTAATTCTTTTTCAAGACGAAACGACTTTAATACGAAAAAAGGCACATGTCCACATTGTTTTATAGTAGATAGAATATGGTTCTATCATATGTGTTTTTCTATAACAGTAAATTTAAAGTGAACCAGGGACTTTAAGCATTTAACTTGACTATATTGCACGCTTCTAGCATGTTTTTGTCGCCCTAGAGGATAATTTAATTGTAACATTGATGCTTTGAGTTAAGACCAGTTTAAGTTCTTTTAACGGAAATAAGATGGGGGATCTTATTTCCGTTAAAAGAACTGCTACATGATTTTGTCCGTTCAGTGTTGCGTTCCGTCATTCACGCATTCGTCTTTTTTTCTCTATCTTTATTTAATTTCAAGAAACTCTGAGGTGATGTGCGAGCAAGTCTAACTGAGAATAAGTCTATGAAATTGAACAAAAAGTGCTATATCTTACAAACAAATTTTCATGTTTGTTATCCACGCGCCACTTGAGAAAAATGTAGAAGATTTTGGACATAAGTTCTTAACCGACAATCAATCAAATTACCAGGTGTTTCTTTTAAGTGTTTGTTAAATTCTAATACTTTTGTTTACAAAAATTAATTGAAATTTCTAATAAGATAACTGAAATTGTTGTCAAGATAGTGGAGATATAAATGCATTTCCGGATAAATAAGTACTTGAGTAGCACATTAATCCTGTGTTGAAATCGTTATTTTGACGGTTTGAAAATCATTGACAATTCTGAAAAAAATAAAAATGCCTGTGCAGGGCAGCTAGATGATTACGCTTCCATAGCAACGCACTGCGTGTATCGTAAAAGCCATGGTGAGCTGAGGTCCCTGCAGACATGGTAAAGTCCCATGCAAGTGGTGACTGAAACCACCAAGGAGGTGGCCGTAAATTGGTGCGTTAAACATAGTTGCAACACTTAACGACGTTTATGCATATTACATTTATAATAAATAGAGAATAGCTTATATTTAGATAAAGGCGATGCCAGTTTGACTCGACAAGGAAACCTTTAACTAGTAATTTGATATATATTATAACAGCTTACTGCGTGCCTAAACAAAATGCACGATGTTTAATTAATTAATAATGGATACATTATTAATTAATAAATGTATATGGTGATTCGACGAACTATAAAATGAACAAACTATTGAAATATTTTGATTTTGCTGGTGTGATTTTTTTTTAAATTTTGAAGAAGTAATAGCATTTGTAATTTATATCATTTTGACGAATTTTTCAAAATATCCACACTTTCAACCAGTGAAGTATACTTGCACATGTCTTTATAACGGAAGATGATTAACTGTCTTCATTAAATTGATATATTTACATAGCATATCGGGTATATAAACTTCATAAACTTGCAAATCGCGTTTTCTATCTGAATTTTTTTTATAAATGACATCTTCGGATTTTATTGAATTACTGTGTACGCTGAATGGACGGTTCCAATGTTTACAATAATATTAAGATTAACTCGCTGGATTATCCAATGACCACACTGGGATATCACGTGTCCAATGGTTGGCCTGGCTTTCACAAAAGAACACGTGGGTTTGTTTGTGATACTGTTTGTGAGCAGTTGACCTAGACATGAAAAGAAATTAATCCCGTTACAATAGGCTAAGGCAGGCTTTCAAATTTGTCGTAAAAAACTGGAACGGTCCATTTATTATAAATAATGTGTATGTTTTAAACGTTCATACACGCGTTCGCCTCAGGATCGAAAGGCCCCGGTTTGATCCCTACCATAGCCATGTCGGTAGTGTTCTTATGCAAGACACAAATAATTCCACATTGCCTCTCTCTTTTCGAGGTTGATTCCATCTGGAATGAGTCTCAAGAGCGATTAATCTTAGTTTTAAGAATTTGTTTCACAATCGAGAATAAATAAATAATCATATATAAATGTATTAACATGTTAAGACGCTTTTATGATACTCACATATGATTTACATTACTCATGACTGCTAATTTGTAAAGCTCAAATTTAGGCTTTAAAAAGCTCACTGTAAGGACTGAACTCTATGGATGTTTAGAGCTTTAGGCTCATTTGGTAAATCCTGGTTCTCTTCAAACTGGGTTTTACGGGCGTCAAAAAGAGAGAACAGATATTTTAAGTTATTAACCATTTCCGTTTAAATAACCCCATAACCGTGCACTCACACAGAGTTTCAATAGTTTTGCTGAGTGATTTAATAAATGTATACTAATTTCTTTTGATATGTCGTATATTAGACAAGAAGAGAGAGTGATTTAAGTACTTATAGATAATATTCTTTCATGTTTTAAATTAGTTCTCCTGATTTTTAACAACTTCAAGTAGTTGATAAATATTGATATAGTATGATCTACTTGAAATGACCGATCACCCTTTTGAAAGTAATCTCTGCAAGGCAGGGTGATATACAACGCTAAACCGAAATCAAATATATCACTGCTCACAAAACAATACATAAATCATGAAGACGGTTATTTCAAAAAGTGAATTAATAGACCGATTGTGTTGAGTTATAAGTCCTTTGGTTAATCATGTCTTTCAACTGTGATTTATTTTCTGAAAACGAAACTTGTCCCAGAATCACTTCAAATTATTTATTTTTTTAGAAAATATATTGAAAATATAGTATAATAATAAAACCATGTTGTATTTACTCCAAAACAATGCTAACAAATGCCTTTCTTTGTTTCTGCAATATCATTTAAACATGCTACACGTAATTACCGATTTAATCCCTGGCAAGTGGTAAAATAATTGTGCTTTTGGAACTTTAAATGGTACTCCATATTACGGCTTTGCAAAGTGTTATCAAGAATTGTGTCCGCTTTTGCTTATCATCATCATCATCATCATCATCATCATCATCATCGTCGTCGTCGTCGTCGTCGTCGTCTTCGTAGTCGTCTTCGGCGTCGTTATCATTATCATCATCATTGGTATCTATTTTCAAAACAATTGCTGAATAATTTAAAATGTTACGAAACATTTATAACTTAAACTACTTGCAGTTCAACGAGAATTCTAAAAGAACACTTTTAATAAGTTGTCGGCGAAAGCAAGAGCTTCAATTGTTTTGCAAATACTAGGACAACTTAGTATGAAATGCATTAGTACAAACACCAGGCTTTTCTTTTGCGTATTTTTGTTTTGCTATACTAAGAATTTCACAAGAAAATATGATACATGTATAGGTAAATCATCAAAAGCAAAGGTAACATGTAACGTGCACTTTCGCTAAACATGTTTTTTACGATCACCTTATGTGTTGTCTTGATGTCTCCTGTTTAAGCTATCAGCAAGTTCAATATATCAATCAATAACTATCTTCTGCTTTTTTCTTTCAGCTTCATAGAGAATTGACACCTGAAGACAGGAAACACTACTTTGGTACAGAGCTAATAGAAGAAGGTATTCTTTTTAACTTTATTGATGGCCTCGCGACAATGTCATTCTAACGCACTTCCGATGTAACGTCATTTCTGATTGGTTGTCATTTAAAAGTGTTCAAATAACGTATATATACCTGCATTTGGCATTGTGAGTTAGAATAGGGTTAACCGTTTAGTGATATTGACATTGGCGCAGTATACAGATTTTAATGGTCGCAAACAGTTTTAACGACTCCAGCTAAGTCCGTCGCGACCAACGTATTTGCGACCATTCAATACCATATAAAAAATCGCAAATATCAAAATTACAAAACAGTAAATATAATTGTCTAAAACATCCAGGTCCATTTTGTCATCTTCAAACTACATTGTATTTTGTGTCACAAACTTATCAATAAGCAGATTTTACGCTATAAAAAAATGATAATTTAAATGTGTGTCTACAAAAGTTTGTGTCTGTAAAATAAGTGTTTTAAGCATTATCTCTGAGTCTTACTCACTAACTAACAATAACCTGTTCAAAACGTTGGGAGAAAGTACTTGGTGTAAGGGAATCTTGAGCCCAGCAGAACTCATACGAACTCTAAACATGCTATTTCAGTGCCAAAGTATGAATATACAACACCCCAGCTGATTGACAGAAGACGAAGAAAGCGGTCGGGCGCAGCAGACGACACATTGGAGTATGTGATAGATGTGTTTGGTGAAGCGACACATCTTATTCTTGAAAAGAATAAGGATCTCGTATCTCCGGGTAAGTTGCTACGAAGACTGCTGAATAACGTTAGAATCTAAGTGACACAGTAACCGGAAATTCCTTGCGCATGATTTCACAGAGCTTCTTTCTGCATTATGAAACTCTGAACACAATTTGCGAGAAAAGTGAAAACAAAAGAATTTTGACTTACAGTCCGAAATCTTCATTTTCAAGTCAAAAATTCTATACAAAAGCTGATTTATTTTTCAATTCTTACTCTGGTATCAACACTATACACCGGAAACCTTCCATTCATTTGATTTTCCTTTCCATTCTATCAAATTGATAGTAATCTACGTTAAGAAATCATGAATACCTCTTAGCTTTATTTTGAGCATGTCCACCAATTGTAAATTAATCATTTGTTTGTCAACACTTTATTTTTCAGGTTGTATTGTACAACATTTAAAAGGCAATGCATCCCGAGACGTGTATCCCTGTAGTTCGAACGAGATCGATTGTTTTTATACCGGAAGAAGTAGTAACCATAGCAACTCTTGGGTAGCCGCTACAGTTTGCGGAGGTTTTGTAAGTTACAGAAAGAAATATCAGCTATGCTAATCGATGAAAAAGTTTACTCTTAGCTTTAGTCGTAAAATGAAGTAATAAATTTCCGTTGATAATTCCGTTTAAATAAGAAACAAAGAGCCTGGCAAAACCACATACAATTTCATTTCTAGGTTCTGTCTTATAGGATTTGTCTGCATATTCATAAAGAAATTATATGATTCCATTATACATAACAAACAGTTTTTTTACACCTTGTTGTGTTTACTTGGTTCTCATAGGATCCAACATATGTGCGCTGTGTTCAAAACTTTGTTTTGGCTTATGGTTCTTGTTAATTGTACCTTGCTGACTTTAAATATAGATTATCATATTAGTACATGTCTAATATTAATGATGTAAAAAGGTACTTCTGAACCAAACGTGATCGGATTTAAAAAATGTAATACATTGGTTGAACATTTTTAAAATAGATACAATTTCTTTGTTAGAAAATTAGAGCATTGACTTGACCTCTTGCCTTTCAGAACGCATTGATTGGTCTTCCAAAAAAGACACTTGTCGTTCAACAAATCCAAGACCAGCACAAGTCACGTGCAAGACGAGACACACGACTGGCTGATCCGCATATCGCATATCATTACCAGCAACACGATGAATCATGCCCCGCCGACGGTATATTTGAAATGTTCTAATAATTTTTTTTTAAATGAGTTTTTGAAACTGTCTACCGGAAGTCTAAACTGGTAATTGGATAACTACATATCACCAGTCAAACGTCACATGTCCACACACGTCACTGCAACATAGATAATCCAAGCGTCTAAAAAATTGAGTATAAACTCGTAGGCAATTTCATTAAGTATTTAGATACTTCTATATGGTTATCAGAATCAGGTCTGGTGACAAATTCAAACATAAAAACGTTAATTTATATAAAGTTTTACCATGGTTTTGAAATATAAATACGTAAAAGCAAACTAATCTATTATGGTACAAACCTTACTTTGTGAAAGGGGGCGGAGCTTAAACCTGTACTCTATCTGAAATAGATCACAGTTCAACAGAGTAGTATGAAATTATCAATGATAGATATCAGATAGAAAATTATTAGCTACGCCTCCTTGAAAAAGCGGAATAATTCTTGCAAATATTACTCTATCAATTACTTATTTTTAGTATCCGAGCGTAGTAAAAGATCTCTCTAAAATATCTGACACATTTTGTTGCCCATGCTAGACGTGCAATTCTATAAGTATGCCACAAAACTGATAAATGTCGAAGTTCAATACTATGTTAAATGCTAAAAGATACATGCTGTATCGTTGAACGTACCGACTACTTAAGACCCCGCCGGGGTCATGGCTGCGCTCAGTGAAAGACGCTTACACTTGGTATATCGAGGGTACGAACTTGAAGCTTTCGTTTATAAACTTGAAACTTTTATTGCTACTGGTTGTAAAAGGGTCGTATAATCCATACACTTTCAGAAGAAAGCAAACTTCAAGACCGATCTTTACGCAGGCGTAGAAGTGCGGGAAAGAAGTATGTAGAGACGACGGTCGTAGTGGATCAAACAGCGTACAGCTTTCACGGGAGTGGAACTGAGAAAATGATTAAAACAGTGATGAACATAGTATGTACCTTGTTTATTCAGTATAATACCAGGGACATAGAAATAGTCAGATTGTCAAAAGATATGGCTGACGATTATACCTCAATTCGGACTGTTTAAGTGACCCCAGTTCGGACGGTTTTGTTTTTCTATAGATTTTTCCTCTTTCAAAGATTTAGTTAAGGTATGAATATATGTTAGCATGCATTTTGAACGTGCATAATTAAGCTGTATCACTAAAATAAGGATTTTTTCCATTTCCAAAGCATATGAAAATGAATTGCAACATCTTAATCATCACTTTGGTCGAACAATTTTAGACGGGAGATAGAAAATGATAGTAAATTTTGAGAAGTATAATGTAAGTAAAACATGGTTACTTGCAATTAAGGCCTGCCTTCGTGGTCGAGTGGTTATAGAGTCGCTGACTTTAAATCACTGTTACCTCTCATAGATGAGGGTTATGGGTTCGAGCCCAGCTATCGTCCATGTCTCTTTATGTGAGAAACTTGACAGTTTTTAATGGAGGATAGTACTGGTTCGTCCAAGAACTCCTACAACAACAACAACTACTACAACAACAACAACAACTAATTGCAATTTATAATTACAGGCTGCACAAAGGTTCCTGGACCCCAGTTTGCAATCTCAGCTATATTTAACATTAACAAAGATTGTTATATTGGAACACGATGAGGTAAGTAAGTTAGATATCACACAATCCCTCTTCGTTATTTACTTTGTTAGCTTCGGTTTTGATAGAAATATTATTGACATTTGTTATTTAATAGAAGAAGTAAGTCAGCATTTATCTGAATATTTGATGATAATAACTCATTATCAACATAAAAACTATGCATTTAAACACACTACTGTCGTATGTGCATTAAATGTGTGTCTTTCTGTTAATGGTTGAATATTTGTATCACTGTAAGCAAATATGGAATAAACGCATTGTGACAGCAGTACTTCTTCAACCATTAACTTGCAATTTCATTATCGGTCCAATTTGATTGTTCCTCTGATCACATATGTCTATGGGAGAAAATCCAATCAGGCATAAAGGTGTAATCAAGGGAGACAATCTAATCGAATCTTTTTAAAATGCTGGCAATGATGAAAAATTCATATAGGATATTTTTCCTTTGATAATATGTTGCAGTTATAAATTATTTACATTTGCATTTCACTTTTATTGTAAACTTTATGCTACTTTGCTACATACTGATATTGTAATTTTAACTTAAATAAGAATTTATATGTTATAAACACGAATTAACATGAGTTATATCACTATCCAGAACGGTCTGACTATCGACCCAGATTCCGGGATCACACTCGACAGTTTCAGTGATTGGCAGTCAGGTTGGGACCCAACCGCTGACTCGAACCCCGAACATGCGGACTATGTTGTGCTAATAACTAAGTATGTATAACTTTTAGTAGACAAGGTCCATATCATTGCTACGATATACATGTAGTTTTTATGTCACAATGCGCGCCGTGTGCAAATGATGTCACTTCCGTAAATACAATGTATTTGAACCGGTAATCGGTTCGCAACTTTACTGCACCTTTCATCGAACCGTATTATTATTTTTCCTTTCAGTTACCCAACAAAACATTCGTTGTTTTTCGAAATAATAACTGAAGATGCAAATTTGTTCATTCTGGCGGAACCTTACTAATTCTTTCTTCTCGGTCTGAAGTAAGAAAAATGGACACCTGACTCATGCAAACTAAAAGAAAAGCATCTTTAAGTTTATCATAATACATGGATTGGGAATTCACTTACATTTTACTCTTCAGGGTCGATCTTGAGCACAACGGAAACAAGGCGAACACAGGACTGGCGAGGAAAGGCATGTGTGGCGTTAAGACTCACTGCTCCGTCAACGAAGATTCCGGATTGGGTACAGGAATAACCTTGGCACACGAAACAGGACATGTGTAAGATTTGAAAGACATGCCATACATTTTGACAACAATTTCCATCAGAAAATGTTACAATTTCATCTGTTTAAAACAAGGCTGTCTTCATTTTTCCTAATTTATTTTTTCCTATTTTTCACTTCGTTTCTCTATTGTTTTTCTTAAATTCCTAGTACAGTAAACTCCGATTATAACAAAATCATTGGGACCATTTAAATTTGCTCCTTATAACCGGAGTCTGTTATATCTATATAACAGTCTCCTGTTAAATACAGAAAGTAAAAGTCGGGCAGAGAAAATGTGTTCCTTATATCCGAAATTTCGCTGTATCGGGAGTCGTTATATACGGTGTTAAGTGAACTTAATGCAGGCAATATTTAATCATTCAACTATTTGGATATACTTATGCACCATTGTTGTCTATTTGCATTTAAAAAAACAACAATGGCCACTGGAAAGGGTTTTAGGAGACTTTGAAATCTGTGTTGAGACTATATATACACATTAACCATACGTGTAAATGTACAGAATACTCCATATATAACGACGCCGGTTATAGTGAAATTATAGTGATATGGAACACATTTTCTTGGCACGATTTTATTCTTTCATTTTTTAATATAAGAATAAGATATAGATATAACGAACTCCGAATATAAAGAACAAATTTGAATGGTCCCATACGGAATTTTCTGTACACATGTATAGTACTTCCTTTTAAATATGAAACTAAAATTAGGATATAACGAACTATTGATATAAGGAACAAGTTTAAATTGTCCCAAAGAGTTCATTTTATACAGAGTTTACTGTACTTTGTATTCAACTTTCAGTCTCGGCATGAATCATGACTCGGAAGGCAACTCGTGTCCAAGTGGTAAATATATCATGTCTAGCATGGCACCCAGTGGACCCGACGCTCTCAAATGGTCAAGCTGCAGTGCAGATGCACTTAAGACATTTCTCAGGTAAGGGTAGGTTAAGGGTACAAGTATATTAAGGGTGTACACATTTTGAACATTTGCATCTCAGGTAGCGATAAACATTCCCCAGGTAATTCTCGGTTAAGAATCAGCGGATTGTTTTGGTTTAGGAAGACGTCGATCTCTCTCGAGTGACCGTGCCGATATTATAGCTATTATATCAAAGTTATTAAAGTTAAAGGTTTTAAAGTTGTAATAGTCCCAAAAAAGATTTTACTATGTATTCATGTAGTAAGAAAATATACCTGACTGAGAAATAGGTAACGCAAATAGCGTATTTACAAGGGAGACAATGTCATCAATAAGCCAACGATTTGCTTTGCAAAACTGGCAATGGTATTAGACTTGGTCTACTTGTCATGAATACGTATTTTTTTCTTTATATTTTACAATTGCAGAGTTATTAGTTAAGAAAGGCGTTTGCCTGTAAAAAATCTTCCTTTGTAAGCTTTTTCGTCAATCTTTCAAATTCATTCCACGTTATATTGTACGAACTGTTCTTTTCAGTTCCTCCGAATCAAGTTGTTTAAGTGACGCCCCGGCTGCAAATGCAGAAAAGCTGTACCAAGCGACCACTAAACCGGGAACCATTTACACAGCCAATCAGCAATGTAAACTGATGCTTGGAAAAGAAGCTGAAGTGTGCGTGGGTGTACATGCTTCGACACAGGTAAAGGGGAACAACTCTTACTGGTTTGAAATTCAATCATGCTATAGGAATGCCACAACATAACAGTCGGCCTCCGTTGTGGAGTGGTTAGAGTCTCAGACTTGAACTCACTGTAACCTCTCATTTATTAAGGGTCATGGGTTCGAGCCCTGCTACCGATTATGTCACTTAAAGTGACAAAGTTGACGGTGCCTTACGTAGAATAGGGATCTAGTTATGTTAGGTTCTATAAGGCAAGTACCCGACTGTGAAAGTGACTGAGAATACGGTTAAAACAGGCGTTACGCAAACCACATCATCAGGTTATATTAAATGTGATAGTTTTATACGTGTACTGAATACTTTGTTAAATGGAAATGATTAAGTGAAAGTTTGCCTGTTCAACAAAGAAGTTGTTGGTTTGAATCCGGCTAAAGATCACGACTACATTTCCTCTGTTTTTCCCCCGAAGAAACAGTCTTTTACATATTTGTATTTACAATCTTTGTCAATTAAAATTGAACTAAACATAATATGAAAAATAAGGCTAATCAGGTATCTCGTTAGTTGAAGTTTTTCAAATTCTTTTCCCTCCAGGATGTGTGCGGCGCTATTGTATGCAGACCAAGACATGATACAGGTGTCAACGGGTGTGTAATCTACTCAACTCCACGAATGGACGGAACTGATTGTGGTAACAGAAAGGTAACGTATCCATTATAATTATAATAGCTACTGGAATATTTTTCTGTATGCTGGGATTATAATTAGTCTAGTTTTTCGAATATGGAAATTTCATGCAATTTAGTATACAGCAAGGTAAGATTAACTTGAATTGAATAACGTAACGTTTCGTTAAGCTTCCAAAAGACTGGTGTGCCTACCAAATTTTGTATTCTGATTAAAATAAATTTTGTTATATGTCAATTGGTTAATCATTAACTACGTCACTAAATATATTATTTATCGTCATTAGTAGTTACTACGTCACTAAATAGATTATTTATCGTCATTAGTGGTGTATCAAAGGACGTTGTGTAACGATGGGGCCAGGATCCCCGGGCCCGACCAACGGCGGATGGTCAGACTGGGAGACAACTTTCAGTGAATGCTCAAGGTCATGTGGAGGAGGGGTGAAGGTCAAACGTCGCTTCTGTAATAACCCTGAGTAAGACAGTTAGTTTTTTTTCTAAATAAGCAAACTTGAAAAAACGAGCTTTCAAAGCTAATTTAAGCCGCCATTTTGCTTGGATATTAAGTCCTCTACTAACTTCCGTTTGACAATGTAACAGATTCGTCCGCGATTGTAGTTGCACATTTTAAACAGTTAAAACATTTTAAAAATAGCTTGACCACACAAACCACAAGTGGTTATTTCATGAACATACTATGCTCAATATGATAGTTTATATTAAATTGATCCATTGATAAAACTAAGCCGTGACAAATGCATTTGTCAGTTATCTAAGTACATATACATTGCATAGATTACAATTACTAACTGGGCTGGCACAGGAATGGTCTCTCTGACCTACAAATGAAAAAGTAAGCACATTTATGTATGTATTGGTAGACCTATGTACGGAGGCAGCAACTGCTCCGGACCGTCGTCAAACGCCGAGTTATGCAACATGCAGGAGTGTTCATCATCACAGCATGATTTCATGGCGCAACAATGTGCTGCTACTGACAACGCCCCTATAGGTGGAAAGCATTATCATTGGGTACCGAACACAGATTCAATGGGTATAACACTTTTTGCATTGCAAACTGAAAAATAACAATCTAATGTATCTAACTGTACAGTATTCGCTTGTGTAGCGAGTTCATAGAACCATTCAAATTAAGAAAAATGAAAAGCAAACAAATTATTAATCATTGTAAATCCATTATTTTTGTAACGTTCAAATTTTTTGTTGTCAATTGTAAAACAACTGTTGTGAAAAGAACTGTTAGATATTTCACATCAAAATGATCGCAATTGTTACGAAACGTTTCGTACATAATTTAACACTGAGATTATTCAACATGCAAGAGTGTTCAACTGTTTGCATCTATACTTCTAACAATATATCGCTAATTTAAAGTCAAAAACCCCGTCCACTAGTTTCTTTGCATTAACCAGTAAAGCATGTCCCAGTGTATGTTTGCAGGAGATGACAGTTGTAAAATCAATTGCCAGGCAGATGGGACGAACTATTTTGCAAAGAGGGGCATCAGTAAAGATGGATCACAATGTTCCAGGGATACCAAATCCCCATTTACAAAATGTGTGGCCGGAAGTTGTCAGGTAAAAGTATAGTTCAACGGCAGTATACATAATACATTGACTCATGGGTTTAGTTTGAACTTACCGTTGTATTTCATTAAGCTTTCGGTGAGGTGCGTTGAAGCCACGAATCAGCTGTACCTGTAAAGCTTTCAGTCAGACACACGACATTGTAAACTTTACCTGTAAGGCTTTTTTTGACACGCACACAAATTCACTGATACTTTATTAACAAAAAAAACATTTCTGAGCTGTATCTGTAAATAGCTTTCAGTTCAGACACGAATCATTGAACATTGCTTAACTGTACCTGTAAATAGCTTTCAGTTCAGACACGAATCATTGAACATTGCTAAACCGTACCTGTAAATTGCTTTCAGTTAAGACACGAATCATTGAACATTGCTAAACTGTACCTGTAAATAGCTTTCAGTGCACGCATAAATCATTGAACATTGCTAAACTGTACCTGTTAAGTTTTCGCAGGCGTAGGTTCTTGTTTATCAACTCCAAAATTCTCAACTTGCTCATATTCCCATGTTTCTCATCCGGAATGTATTTAGTAAAATCAAAAGTGTAAAAAACACAATTCGAAATAGGTTTTAATTTCTTTGACAAGACTGTATATGGAACTATGTAAAGGCCAGGGCATTTTATTGTTTTATCTCAAATAACGTTAAAAATATGTTTCTACTTTGGTTTTGAAAATAAAATTGTTATCATTTTATTAGGCGTTTGGGTGTGATGGGCACATGGGTTCTGGACACGTGTACGATCAGTGTGGTTTCTGCAATGGTAAAGGAAACACATGCAAAAAGTTATCCGGAACATTCCATGGCGGTAAAGCAAAAGGTATAGTAAATTTTAAAGATAGTACACACATGTACAAATACTTGTTCTTTTTAAAATGTCTATAGTTTAATGTTTCAGATTTATGAGGAATAAGCTTTTCAAAATGATTATATTTTTTAATTTGCACGCGTTCTTAGAAAAAAGTGTAAAAACCATGATTCTTTTCCTGCACACATGAAGTTTGTAATTACACATAAATACCAACATTTTATTACAAATACCGCGTTATATGAGTTTGAATACATGACAAAGGTTGTTTAATTTTTATTTTTTGCAGTATTTACAACCTTTTTGAAGATTCCAAAAGGCAGTACAGGGATCACCATTACCCAAGGGAACATGTACTGTTATCTGAGTAGGTAGATTTATATACACGTTATCAAAATGTAATTAATATATGCATATGAATTTAGTTACACTTTTAGACATGATTCATGTATTATTTCATAAAATTTGTAACGTAGTACAAGTGCACTTAATCTCTGACATTAGGGCAGTTTGACATGCAATATTTAGTATGAAGACAAGATATTCCTCCCTTCATTTCTTTTGGAGTTTCACGATTGACGCCTTTGGCACTGCTTGACTACTTCCGGCTGACGGATGTTCGCCTTTTAGAACTGCTAGTAAAACCCCAAACACACACTCTGACATGGCGGATGTTGTTAAGACCCCGAACACACCCATCGACATGATGTGTTACGAGTCTCTTGATTATAATTATTAACTGAGTTATTTTCAAATTTCCACAGGTCTCGTTGTGAACGGGAAGCACTTGTTTACCGAGACTTCGCCACATTTGTCCGGTACATATAACAGAGGAGGGGTGGTGCTCAAGTACCAGTCCAAACCAGAACGCATTGAAATCATTGGTCCAATCAGTTCAGATGTTGAAGCACAGGTAATTAATTATACACATAGAATATGATATAATTGAGAAAAGTTTAGTTTGACGCTATCAAACAGCTATAATTTAGAAGATAAAAGCACTGCCTTTTTATAAAATGACATCTATTCGAATATTTCAAAATAATGTGTGTGGAATTCTGGGACGAAGTCAATC
>JAFMSR010000006.1:26819607-26838609 GCA_022818135.1 Saxidomus purpurata
GATCGTACATCAACATCAGATCTGCAATGTGAATGCAGATCTAGATCGTACATCGACATCAGATCTGCATTATGCATTATGCAGATCTATATCATAGATCAACATCAGATCTGCATTCGATACTGCAGATCTAGATCGTAGATCAACATCAGATCTGCATTCAATACTGCATATCTAGATCGTAGATCAACATCAGATCTCCATTCGCGAATGCAGATCTAGATCGTAGATCGACATCAGATCTGCATTCGATACTGTATACTGCAAAAATTCGACCGCCATTAGATATGTAAACAACAGATCTAAGATATTTTCACACCAGATTCTTACTTATGACTTATTTATGGATTCAGTTCTTTCTCCTTAAAGTACCTCAACTGTATTTCAACAATTCATACAATGCGTCTTTGCCTACAGAGCATGCTGAAAGTCTCTTCTGCTAGTTGAAATACCCTATAATATCGGTATTTCTTAAATGATTAAGTGATGCCGGGACGTTATAATCGACCCACAATGCTTTAGTCCAATTGTTTATATGCCAGTAATGGCCGATTGTGCATTTTTATTAAGTATTTTACCTAGGGCCAAGAAAATGTATAAGTGTTTTTGATATAAGAAGAATACGTAGTGACTAGTCAAGTTTAGTCGAATGTTTAAAAGGTGGTTATTTTCCCTCTCTATCTGGACATTGCGTGATTTGTTTTCGTCACTCGTCCTGTTCATGTATTGTTAAGAATAAACTATCATTTCGACAAAGCAGTATGTATCTTTTAACGAAAGTGGTTCCATCTTTGCCTCTCAATGCCGGCCATTTTAATGAAGTGGTGATGCCATTAGTATCCGTTGATGTCACGTGTCCTTTTGAGGACCGATTATCGCATCAATTTCTCTCACGCACATCTTTATGATGCACTGAATATGCAGCTAATCAACAAAATACTTAACAGGTTTTGTTAGTGTAAATATTTACATATGCATTATTTTTAAGAACATTTTTAGAAGAACTTGTTTCACACTTGTTAACTGTGACTAAATTTGCAAAAACACATGTCATACATGATCACATTGTAAAGCAATGGCATTGCACTCCTTCCTGAGAGTGTATCAACATTCCTTATATCCTTCCTTGTATTTTTGGAAATACAATTGTAGACGAAGACGTAGGAGAACCGAAAGATATGTAATAAGAACATATATTAACTCCAGTTGCATCCATAAACCTTTATTAAGTTAGTTCACTTACTGAATGGACAATTCTGACCATTATGCATGAATACAAGCGCGCTTAATACAGTAAACTCCCTGAAAACCGGACCCTGTCAAACAAAGAACATGATGCTAGATTTTGTTTTATAGAGTATGGTTTCTGTCCTAAAATAAATATATAGTTGTTTACTTAAACATTGTTTATGTTCTTTGTTTCAATTAAAAGAGTCAGCCAAGAAGTCCGATTCTGAGCAAATTTTAATCTGTTGATAAGTTTCCTGAAAACCGGAACTCTCAGAATACCGGACTTTCCCCTATGTCCGGACAGGGTCCGGTTTTCAGGGAGTTTACTGTATATCTGTTTCTGTACGCATGCCGTTGATGGGCGGAACTTTTCTTGCACCAGATGGGGATATCTGCAGTTTTTACCATTGCTGGAAAATCTCTTCTTGCATACCAGATGGGGATATCTGCAGTTTTTACCACTGCTGGAAAATCTCTTCTTGCATACCAGATGGGGATATCTGCAGTTTTTACCCCTCATGTTAGACGACTCGCGTGAATTACTTGTGACGTAACGTTATAAACAATGTGGCGTCACTTTCCCAAACACAGCATCTGAATAACGTTTGTTTTTATATTAAAATGCATCATTTCGATAAATTTGTATTTAAATACCTATTTTAAAGTGCAAAACAGTATGCAAGAAAAAGTTTACTTTATAAAGAGATACTTGGTTCAGATGGAAATATCTGTCACTTCGGGTAACTGTTTCGCGGGAACTCGGCAGAGATTTTTTATTCTCTTTATCAATATGAAGCAGATCTATTACGTTTAGAAAGATAGTTTATTGAACAAAAGGTTACAAACCCATACGTCCGTGCAACGTAAACATATTAGGCAACTAGATGTTGTATCAAGTCAACAATTCAAATTTGAGTTTCGAATGCAGATCTGATGTCGATGTACAATTTAGATCTGCATTTGCGAATGCAGATCTGATGTTGATCTACGATCTAGATCTGCATTCACATTGCAGATCTGATGTTGATGTACGATCTAGATGTGCAATATCGAATGCAGATCTGATGTTGATGTACGATCTAGATGTGCATTCCCGAAGGCAGATCTGATGTCGATCTACGATTTAGATCTGCATTCACGAATGCAGATCTGATGTTGATGTACGATCTACATGTGCAATATTAAATGCAGATCTGATGTCGATGTACGATCCAGATCTGCATTCTCGAATGCAGATCTGATGTCGATCTACGATTTAGATCTGCGTTATCAAATGCAGATCTGATGTCGATGTACGATCTAGATCTGCATTCACATTGCATATCTGATGTTGATCTACGATCTAGATCTGCAATATCGAATGCAGATCTGATGTTGATGTACGATCTAGATGTGCATTCGCGAATGCAGATCTGATGTTGATCTACGATCTAGATCTGCAATATCGAATGCAGATCTGATGTTGATGTACGATCAAGATGTGCATTCGCGAATGCAGATCTGATGTCGATCTACGATCTAGATCTGCATTATCAAATGCAGATCTGATGTCGATGTACGATATAGATCTGCATTCACATTGCAGATCTGAAGTCGATCTACGATCTAGATCTGCATTGGCGAATGCAGATCTGATGTCGATCTACGATCTAGATCTGCAATATCGAATGCAGATCTGATGTTGATGTACGATCTAGATAAGCATTCCCGAATGCAGATCTGTTGCCGATGTACGATCTAGATCTGCATTCACTAATGCAGATCTGTAGTCGATGTACGATATAGATCTACATTATCGAATGCAGATCTGATGTTGATGTACGATCTAGATCTGCATTCCGAATGCAGATCTGATGTCGATGTACGATCTAGATCTGCATTCACATTACAGATCTGAAGTTGATGTACGATCTAGATCTCCATTCCCGAATGCAGATCTGATGTCGATGTACGATCTAGATCTGCATTATCAAATGCAGATCTGATGTCGATGTACGATCTAGATCTGCATTCACATTGCAGATCTGATGTTGATCTACGATCTAGATCTGCAATATCGAATGCAGATCTGATGTCGATGTACGATCTAGATCTGCATTATCAAATGCAGATCTGATGTCGATGTACGATCTAGATCTGCATTCACATTGCAGATCTGATGTTGATCTACGATCTAGATCTGCATTCGCGAATGCAGATCTGATGTCGATGTACGATCTAGATCTACATTTCTTTGAATGCAGATCTAATGACGATCTCCGATCTAGATATGCAGTACGAAGGAATACAGATCTAATGTCGATGTACGATCTCCGAGCCAACTTCACAGACTTAAAGAATGTACAAACACCTGCTTACCATGAATAAGTCTTGAATTTTTATGTCTAGCCCGGGTAAGCTTTAAGATTCTGCTTTGTCATGTTCGAGCCTACATTTTCTAATACATTTTAGCTCGACTTTCCTAAGAAAAGGAGAGCTATCCTACTCGCCTCGGCGTCGGCGTTGGTGTCACTTCTTGGTTAAGTTTTTCTTACCACCCAACTTTATTTCAAAACAATTAGAGGCATGGCTTTGAAACTTACCATACTTATTAACCATCATAACTTTCATCTACAAACAAGAGTACATAACTCTGTCAAGGTTTTTGTCAAAATTATGGCCCTTTTTTACTTAGAAAGTGTATTGAGCTTGGTCAAGTTTTTCGTACCACCCCACTTTATTTCAATATCATTAGAGGTGTTGCTTTGAAACTTGCCATACCTATTTATCATTATAACTTCCATCAACAGACAAAAGTACATAACGCTGTCAAGGTTTTTGACATAATTAGGCCCCCTTTTTGACTTAGAAAATACATTGAATATGTGTTAAATTCACTTATTGACTAAACCCTTTGAGACATTACTTTAAAACTTTGAATGCTTGTTCACATCATTACCCTCATCTGTAGACAAGATAATGTAACTATGTCAACGATTAAAAAAAGACATGAAGGCCCTTTATCAACTTAGAATCTTGGTTAAGTTTTTCGTACCAGTCCACTTTTTGACTAAACTGTTTGAGATATTACTTTGGAAGTTAGACTATTTGTTTATCATCTTGATTTCCAAACAAAGGCAGGAGAAGGTAACTCTGTCAAGGATTTTATTTGAATTATGGCCCTTTTCGACTTTTCATGCAAATTTCCTTGTCCTCTAGTTGACTTTTCCGTTTGAAATATTACTTTGAAAGTTAGAATACTTATGTACCATTATGAAACCTGTCTGTAAGCAAGAGAAACAACCATGCGAAAATGCTTCTTGATTTGACTAGTAAAGTCTTGTGTGCAACTGCCATGCACATATATCATTAACCACTTGAATTATTAGTTTAAAACTTTGCAGTATTCAAGGATATCAAACAATTAAGTTTGATAACTCTTGACTTAATATCTTTCTACTTGTGGCCCTTGTTTATACACACACTTGGGTTTTTTTTTTTACTGACAAAGTTTAGTTTTATTGGCAAGCACTGAAAAAAGTCCAGAGAGCTGTCCTACTGACAGCTCTTGTTGTAATGTGATCTAGTATTTACCAAACTAATTATATTTTTGTAGGTTTTATTTAACCTGCAACTACATTTTTGTATTTAGCATTTTATTAAAGATAACTTTCTTTTCGTAATATTTTTCGTTAAACCAAGCCTGACGAAAATAATTCACTTGTTCATGTTCTTTTAAATAAAGGGGACGCAACTTCGTCTATTAAACCAGATAGCCTGTTTGCACAATGTCATACTTATTAGTAGCCGAACTCATGCTTTATTTTAACTATTTAATTTTTGCACAAAATTATCAGATAGAAAAATAGCTAGACCTAAACATTCCCTAGCTAAAATTCTATTTACATCCTAAAGCATACACTGAACAACATAGTTATAAATGCCAACATATGGTACTGACAACACTATCGTGTGTCCTTTTAACGAACTTGCAATTATAAAAAGAGAAATCAACATTTTTATTCTTTTGTCACATATTTTCGCGACCGGGTAACTCAACGTCAAACACAATTTTACAAATATCTCATTTTTCATACTTTTGTTTGACAAAAGGACAATATAGTGTTTATAGTATCATATTACGTATACTGGCATTTAATACGATGTTCTGTACTGTTTAGTAGGACATGTAAACCAACTGTTGTCATTCAGCATTGCGGAAAACGATTCATATTGAGGTACTGTTACAGGAGCTGCACTGTGCGCTATTCATATACATATCAGTTACTGCAGCTACTTGCTATGCAAAAGGACAATACAGTTGATGACAATGTGATAAGGGACTGTAATTGATGAGTGCTAGGGCTGTGCATCAACAATTTGGGATTCATTACAGTTCTGGAGTATCCGTTGCATGCAGCTGTGCTGTTTCTTTCATACGTGGAGGTTCATATTGATTCTTTGATATGATCCCATATAGACTTCTCTGTTTCCAAGTATGCTCAATTTGCGTAATCCTGCTGTTCGGCACGAACTTGCTCCAGTCCGACAATCATGTATTAATCGATGGTCCATGATCAGTTAAGCAGGGTACACAATCATGACCGAATACCTTGGATTATCCTGTTTATATCTTATCTAGCCTGTTGTATTTCGCGAGGCAAGTCAACATCTATCGAGAAGGGTGTATCTTTTAACGTGTTTGCCCACCTGAGAATATTTTCGGTATCACCAAAGACTCTAAAATTTACAATAATTGGTATATATCCCGATTTTGAGCACTGGGCCGTGAATGTACTTCCAGCTTATTGTAAAACAACGGCAAAACATGAGGAAAACATAAAAGTCGCAGCTCAAGGGTCAAACTCAGATTCTAACACTACTGAACATTTCTCCTATATAGGCAAAGAAGGATTTGAGCGTGATATACTACAAAGCATATCACTCTAGGCATCCGGAACTAATTTTGACTGCTGAAATTCCCTCCTGCGTAATTTCCACACAACATCTTCGAGTGTGCATGCGCTAAAACGCTTGGATCGGTATAGTTGTGAATGAATTCACATGATGTAAAACAAATCGAAGTAAATTTGTCTTCACTTCCGGTATCGCCAGCATTATCAGCAACAACAAAAATAAGATGAATAGCGTTTAACTTGAGGAGTAAAACAGAACAGCTAAAATTTCATGAATTGCAAGGAATGCACGAAATACTACAAGTTTAAGGCAGCGACTTCATGTAAGCGCAGCAAATAGTACCTCTTGGAACATTTTTTTTTGTTTAAAGCAACGTGTAAGAATGGAAATAGATTTCACTTTTGAGTGATATACCGGTAAGTATATCACTGTGTGTCGTTTAGATGCTTCGTAATAGTCACTCAGGCCTTCGTGATTATATTAATACGCATCTACACTCCACGCAGTGATATACTAACCGGTATATCACTCAAAAGTGAGATCTTTTTCCTAACTAAACTCTTTATGTAATTGTTTGTATTTTGAAACATGTTAAAAATTACAAATTAGTTGATAAAAAGATAACTCAAACCCCAAGACACATTTAAATATCAGTTTTCATAAAGATTGCATACTTTTAATATAATACTTGACAAAATGTAAGCAATTGTAAGAACTTGCATTGCTAACTTTAAATGTTTATTCTCCAAATATTCTTCTTCATTTGTCACTGCAGTTCTTTTATTGCATGAAAATATGCGCATTCACATAAAGTACTGTAACTATGATAAAGTATGTATGTTCTACAGAAATGTGTCAACTTCACTATTCAAACTATTTAGTAAAAGTGTGATCAATTCAGTTCAATAAATCATAAACTTCGTTACCTCATCTTTTTAACATGGCAATAAAACATACATATAACAAGAGTCATGCACACCACTAAGACCTTTACTTTCTATTTTAAAAAGGCTGGGCATAATAACCTTATATAAATATTTTCTGAAACAATAGGGAAAGGGAAATATGCAAATCAGTAAGTACACTTGAACATACATACTAGTTTATGCTAAAAGTAGTTTCATTAAATGTTGTGTTACACACGTAAATTTTAATTAGGTGTTGGTGGTGCATTTATGTTTCTGTGATGGACATATCCTTTTAATAGGGGTCATTATTTCATAATTATGTCCGACCAGATCCGCCTCCTTGGTCAAGAGGTTAGACTTAGTGACTTGAAATCACTGTAACCTCTCATAGATTGAGGGCCATGGGTTCGAGCCCTGCTACCGACCATGCCTCTGTGTGTGAGGAAGTTGGTAGTTTCTTACGGAGAATCGGAGTTTAGTAATAAATCTTCCCAGGAACGATTATTAGGTAAATTGTCCGCCTGTTAAAATGACCAAAAATACGGTTGAAGTGGACGTTAAACTCCGTCAACATGATATCCGACCAGAAATTATAAAAGAAAGCAAATGCAGCATCTTATCTTTAGTGCACGTTATGGCAACTAAATTTTCAGCTTGAAGCAGTTTACTAACATGCAGTAAAGGTATGCATGTGTTAATAAAATTTATTTCATCTCCTTTATACGGACACTTTAGATAGACAGTTACATGTAAAGAGATGCCTACGCTTATGTATGGCGACACCCACCACCTTCACATCCCCACCATCTCGAACACCACCCCGTCACCTCATTTGAAAAATTTAGAGTAACTTCAATTTATTTACTCGCCGGATCGTCCTGTGACAAGAAATTACTTCAAAGAAAATTTACAAAACCCATACACTCGTTGAGTTTTCACAACCCCACAAGTTTGCACCCTACTGGTTCCTTTTACCACATTTTGTGGTGGTAGGGACTGTAAACCACCCTTGTAAGTGGTTTATTAGCCCTACACTTTAATTCACTTTAAAATATATTACCCATTCTTATTTTCAGAACCTATAATACGTTTAAACTTACGTAGGATTCCCAAAATATTTAGTGATGTTTAACCATTTTTCGACCTGGGTTTTGACCATTCAAATGTTACAAATGGAAGCGCGGTGAATGAACTTTATTGATAAATGAGGCAAATGCCGATCTAAAGATAAATTGCATATTGATAACTTTCCTTGAAACGATGTTTTTGTAAATACAAAATCTCTTTTTAAGACGTATTTCTTGTTATTACTGGCTGATATTTAAGTGAGGGAGCTAATTAATAAAAAGGTCTTATTGCCAGTTGCTCTATTGCTGTCTAAGTTGTGTTTACACAGTCGCTGATTTCTGCAAATCCAAAGGGATATATACTTTTTATAAGATCCGACATTAAACCAAATAGAATGCAAACTGTGTATAATCTACCTCTTTAAAAATATATGCACTGTCGGATCCACAAACTCCTCCCGATTAAGTGTATTTTCCATGCCATACATGTGAGTATGCCAAACTGTCTGTTTTACGTTTGATTTTCCTTAAAGATATACCACTGGAATGCATACGATGTAAATGTTCCAAATATATATAATACTAGGAATTATTTACATCTACGCATAGAATGAATTACTAGTGTATCTGAAAGCACCGTGGATCGAATAACTTGTACAAGACTGAATTGCAAAAAAACATTCCACCCATTAACAACCGGACCACTACAAAAAAATGAAGTCTCTAACGAACCTTTGCATTTTTTAATTTCTACACTGGGGGGAGAAATGTGATAGGTTATTAAATATATTACGCAGAGAAGAATAATGCTTATTTTGTTAGGGCGGCACTCCTTACATCTAGCAGATTATATTCTCAAAACATAGATACTGTGTTCAGTGAACGTAAAATAATAAATGAATACAATTTTAAAGAACAATATAATATATCGAAAAACGCACAAATAATAAACATAGAGACCTGTATAAGTCGCTATCAACCCATTAATTGACAGCAACTACTTTACATATACTATTGAATGTTCTGCGGTACCGCAACATAATATTATTTTTAAAAAAACGCTCTATTTACCGATGATAAATAGACTTGTATGCACCAGAATCGCGCGTTTTTCTCTGAACGTCTCACAGATAGAAGCGCCAAACGACTTTCCAACTTCCCGGGACAGAAAAATATTTCTTAAATTAACTTAAGGGTGTCATGAAAAATCACCCCCGTTATTTGAACCGCGGGTCTCTGGATTATCGGTCCAGCGTGTTTGTCACAACACCACGGCGGCACGTCAAAGCTTTCATGACAAAAGACGTTAATATATACTTGACGTATGCACCAGAATGGCGCGTTTTTCTCTTAACGGTTCACCGAAAGAAGCGCCAAACGGCTTATTTCAGTCATATTCTCCTGACCCGGATAGTTGGCAAGCCGCCAGGGCAATGGAAATGTAAGTTTTTATAAAACAAAATGAAATATGAAAAGATACATTGTCTAATCTGTCATATAAAGAATAATAGGTTGGTAGCGTGGATGGAGAAAGTTTATCTGGCAAGGCGGAGGAATTTATCGGGTGAGCCGAAGGCGAACTCGATAAATTCCGTAGAGGAGCCAGATGAACATTCTCCATCCACGCTCCCAAACTATTATTCTATTTATCATGTCATTCTTTCTCACATTGAGAACATATCTTGAAATGTCTGGTTTTATTGTGAAACTAGCTTTACATTAGTAAACAATATGCGGACTGGACACACGCAGACAAAAAGTAGTTCTCATTTTAAATTTTATTTTTGTCAGAATAATGTGCATAAAGAAGAAATATACCACGTTAATTGTAATACCGCAGGTAAATTTGATAGATTCTGATTGGTCAAGAACCTTTGTATATGAGACCGTTTACACCAAGTGGAGCCTCATCATTTTGCCTTTTCTGAGTGATTGTGTAAACTTTGTTTACGTTCAAAACAAAATGGCCGCCGTGCAACCGTTTCGATTTTCTCAACCACGTTTGTAAGCACTGCACACGTTTTTCGCAAAAATAATTCAAACTCGAAGACCTTAAAACTTACAGTGATGCTATTTTTACCTTTTGTTTCTTCCCAGACAAAACGGGTTACGAACATGAGATCTCATTCCAGTCGATCAAGCTCCTTTTCCATGAATGATTGAATCCCAGTTTTTTTAATGAAAACACTTACACTAATAAGTACTCTTCAAATTAATAGTTTTCCTTTCTGCAACTAACTGCTGCTGACAGGACATTCATGTACAAATTCAGCCTCTGGAATGACGAAATAAAATACCGCCAGATCAGAGGAAAATCTGAAAACAAAATTTTTAATGTCCTTTTATATCCTGTTTTTTTGTACGATTTCAATTGTCTTACTAAAATAAAGTGAAGTCCATCTCTAATAAAACGCTACTTATCCTTATTTGTGTCACATGAATTAGCCGAAGTAATAAATTGAAACTTGGAAATCTTTCAATTCAATACACTTTGAACAAATAATGGTCACCAAAACATTACTGCCTCGGTGACGTAGACTTGAACTGATGACGTAATAAATACGAAATGGGACCAGTTTTACGGAAATTATTTATAATGTGACTGCAAATATTACAAAATTTCATACTAGAGTAGAGCTTTGCTTTTGAGTGGAAAAAAAGCCACACGATTATTTTGTTTCAATAAAGTAGTCCGGCAGTGACACATAAGTCACGTGGTCAACTGCCGAATATCAAAAAATTTATCCCGCACCCTGTTATCGGGTCGATAATGCTGCAAGTTACAGGATAAAATTATTAACAATGATATATTCCAACTGATATTAGTAGTATAGGGGTCGGTTTGGCGCCACGACTGCGCATGCGCGAGAATGACGTCAACGCAGGTGCGCAGCGGCCATGTTGAATGACATACATGATTAAATCTAATTTTAGATATGACAAGTTTAGGAGGCAGTATACGGTTTCAGGCTGTTAGTGACGAATTGGCCAGGGTTAAATTTACAAATTAGAGGTAAAATGCAGATCCAAGTGCATTCTCTTGGTTGATAATATTAATACATGCTATATATGCATTTTCATTGTCAAGTATTGAGATTTAGTGTATTGATGAAAGTGAAACCAGTGACATTGACCTTGCAGTAGTGACGTAATGGCTGCCAAGTACGAAAGCATGTCTGTCTAGAATTAGCCGGGAATGCAAGTTTCATTTTGACAGGGACCCTTGGAGATTTGAAATTTTGAAAAAACGGTATGGAAACCTTGTAGCATGGAGCTTGTTTTCTTGATTTACAGTGTTTCAAGAGTCGGAAACAGTGTAGCAGTTGGTTCCATCAGTGTAGAAGAATTTTCAGTGGTAGTGTAAACATTAGCAAAATGTGTTATTTTGTCGTCAGATTTCGCGATATTTGAAAACACAGAATGCTGAGCTGGTGGATGACGGTTTTGGTTTCGGACTGAAATTACTGGCATTTTTTATTGAGTCACACATGATCATGCTAAAAATGTACTACATTTGTTTCAGGTATGTGATTACAGTGTTTGGGTTGTGGTTTTGAAAGTTGCGGAGTCGAGTGTTGTGTGAAAAGCCAAGAAAACTGTAGTCTGCCTCCTTAGGCACGTTGTGAGATAGACGCCTTACAGTTAAGCGTCTGTTGATTTAAAATACGTTTAACAATACCCTATTTATATGTCAAAATGAATCCCTTTACTTCCTTTATTTTTAAATAACATAGTATACACTTTTAAATCTTTAACAAGAGGGAACAAGATATTACAAGCCCATACACGAAATTAACCTTTTATGGTCCACCGCGATTTCAATATTGTTTGATTTAAGATCCTATTAAGACTGTGTAAAAGTGTCCACTGCGATTTATACGTTAATATTGCATGGTTGACTTGAGATCGTATTTAAGATAGTGTTAAAAGATGACATTAGTACTATGCGGGCGTATTAAACTCGGAAAAACTTAACGACTTTTAGGGAAAGGTATACGTACAATATCTGTTTTTATATATTTATGTCATTTATGCAGTTATATACACGTATGAAACATGAAAATGCGCAAGATTTTATTAATATTTCAGTGAAGTATATAACATTTAATTTATATGAGAGTTAAATGAAATACAAATGCAGCAGCATTTAAACCTTGAAATCAGTATTTTGTTCCTAGTGCAACCGTTTTCACTTTTTGAGATATGGCCATAAACAGATAGGACTGGTAAAAACCTTTTATGGTGTCCAAAACTAAATGCCTCTGATGATAAAAGAACTAGTCATAAATGCTCGAATATATTTGTAACGTGTTTAAACACATTGAGAATATAGTCATATGACGTGCAGGACGTTTAACAATACCTTACTGAGCTGCCAAAAGTTAATCTCTTTAAAGTGCTTTACAGTACAACCGTTTTTAAGTTATTGCCTTTTATCGGATTGTTTTTCAATTAAAATTTATCGCCTTAGCGTGGGTACCATCGGACATACATTTTTTTCCTGATTTTAAAATATTATGTTTAATAGGTCTATCTTGTACCGTTTTAGAGATATTGAAGTTTAAAGTTGTGTATACTGTGAAGAATTTAATGTGAATGCCTATAATCACATGGACAGAGTAAAATGTACAAAAAAGGGCCGACATACATGTACTAAATCATTTGGAAAATTTCCTAATTACCCTCTGCTGAATTCATTTACGTTTTTAAGTGAAAAGGGTAAAGTTAGGGACCTTTTCAGATAAAAGATCATTATCTAAATTGGTTTTTATAGTCTGTTGAACATTGATATACATGTATTTTGAACACATATTTAAATAATATTGATGTGTTTTTGAAATATTTTCCATGAAATATAACAAATGTAAATTTCTGGAAGTTCAAAAATCCAAAACCTCACCACGGACTCCCTTAAAAACTGTTAATAATATTTTCAAACGGTTCCGTTGTGTGTACGTTGTACATGAATATAATTATGCTCTATAATACTGTTCTGAGACGTAAGAATGACATGTGCCGAGTTTCATGAATATGACAACATATTTAGAATAAAAATTGCGCCTGTCAGAGAAATTGTTACAATAGAATTATTCATGATGTTAGTTTACACACATGATGTATTTATTGTATGTTTTCTTATAACAATTGTCACATTTAGATTATCCAATCGGGTCACTCTCAACGGACTAACTCTTACTCCATACTCAATTACCTTTACCCTTGAAGTGTTGATCGTAATATATGTCATTAAGATTTTTGTTTGCCTGAATTTTATGTATCAGAAAATATTTTCTACACATCCCTGACACATAGGTTGCTTTTGCTGAATGAATAGCGATTTTGTTCAATTGAATAGACTTCACATCATTATAATTTGATAACCAAAGTCCCAGACGCACACCTCCGTAATTTCCACCTTGCACTTCTTGTGGTGAATTACAACTACTCCCATCATTGCAGTATTTTCGATTTGTAATTCGTTGAACTAACTCACTACCTAGAACTACAAACATTTCATCGAGTCTATTTTGTGCTGACACATTCTTCCATCCAAAGTGATGAGCCCATCCCATGTACATACGTGCTGACCAATGTTTCCATATAACTTTAAAAGATGTATCGCATATATAAACATCATCGTCCATTTTACCGACAAATTTTGCATCAGGAAACAGTTTAATTGTTATACTAAACCACTTGTAAAGTTTCTCTGCAAACTGAACAGCATACCCAGAGTATGATGAATTTAAAAATATGATATCAGAGTACAAACGTGATTCCTTAAGTGTTTCTTCAGTAGGTCTATCCAGCAAGAAACGAATTAATACCGTAACGTTACTTTGTTTGATTGTTGAAAAAATCTTTCGATGTATATCTCGTTTTTCAATACTTTTGTGCCTGCTTAAAACTCCGATAACACCATAAGGTTGCACATGTCTGTCGAAATTTCCAAACCGATCTTTTACCAAAATAACATTGTCCGAAGTGTTTGAACAACGTAAAACTTTGTTCACATAAATGTTAACAGAAGTGATTAATACCACGCTGATACAAACCCCAATAAGAAGAACCGGTTTTTGCATACTTCGACGACTACAGCTCCAATACTATAGCTAAAAGTATAACGAATTTTCGACAGCACTTTTTGCAAATGTAAAATCACTGTACAAGTCCTCCTCTATATTGATAATGTAAAAGCGAGAACCGTAACGATTGTAAATAAGAGAGGTGTACAAATCCAGTGTGCATAACCCACGTGACGTGCGACGTCATTTTTAGCTACTGCGCCAAGTAAAAAAGCTCCCGACTCGGAGTTTCAAAAGGCTGTAAGTATTTCATTTTTAGGTCTGTTATTTTGAAACATAGCTTATTCTAAGCGGAAAACAGTCTTCTTTCCATAGATTATAATCTATCCTTCACCAGTTGAGTCGTTTGGTCCCCAAAATGAGGCAAATGGTCAAATTTGAGAAATCTTGGAAGCTAATGTGACAAGTGTTCACACATTTTGTAACCTAGCCCATTACTATGTACATAAACAATGTTTCTATCAGTCAACGAGAGTTCACGAGGATAAGTAGCATCTGAAATATGATTTAAAAAATGACTTAAATGCAAAAAAAAGCTAAATATTTGTTCTTTTGAAAATGGGCTACGGTGCAAGCAAATTTAGTAAGTGCTAATGCGACAAGGCACTTTAGAAAGAGGGGAGACTACGTTACATGTAACTGCTATCAAAAAGTTTGTCTTTTATACGCATGCGTTTTTGTGTTTCCTTTTCATGTTCATTTGCATGTATATTTACACGAAATTAAAAACAAATGAAAACAAAAATCTCAAAATACTTTACACTATTTCACTGGTCTCAGATCATAGAAAACGTATGCACTTATTGCTTTCAAAATCAATTGTTACGGTCCGATGCAAACTGCAATTTTAATTTAGATCTTTACGGCCTGTGGCATATACTTGTTTTGGCATATATTGTATGCTATTCTAGATATATGTTTTATGTAAGAGTGGATAAATGAAATAAACTAAAACACGTTAAGATGCGGAAGACTCTGAAACTCATTGTCGGTATCTATCCTTTTAAAACTATAACAATGTTATTCTTTTCAGATGACATTTACATAACGTAAAATGTAACATGGAAAATGAGATTTGAAACACTTATTAGAATTATAAAATTATAAGGCAAGTACCCTTTTTGTGTCGCCCTTTCGGAGAAAAGGCGATACATAGGGATCGCTTTGCCCGTCCGTCGGTCCATCCGTCCGTCACATAAACTTAACGTTGGCTATAACTTTGCCATTTCTGATTTCTAATGATAGTATTGTGTTCTGTTTAAGGTAACTGCGGACCTTAGGACAAAAATTCAAAAAGTAGATGGAAAAGTATGCATTTTGGTCCAGGTATAGATCCATGTCTATATTTTCGAAAAATAGATTTCTTTTTTTCTATTTAGCTTTAACATTCACATAAAAAGCGCCATCTGGCGGCACCCGTTTTTCTAACCAAAATTGATCGTTTTTCTATCCTAATTTCAGTAAGATGTTGGCGAAAGTTCACTTTTTTCAAGTGTACATTATTTTGACAACAACCTTTATTAGGTAAGAGCAATTTTAATGTGTTTGATGCATTACAAAACGCATTATATCGGCAAAAATTATAGTCCAAAGCCAAAAACGTAGCGATGTTTTTACGTCAAAATTTACAGACTTTGCCGTATAGCGCGTTATCCGCGCAGTCAAAGATTTTTATTTATTGATATTATAATCATCAGGTTTTGCTCTTTTAAATTATCAAATAAAAAAGGTATGTGTTCACGTTTGATTTTTTGTTAAAAATCTTCGAATCTCACCAGCAAATGCATTTATATAAACGCGACGTTTCAATGTTTACAAACCATGACGTCATTCGTTTCATGCCGAAATACGGAAAATTGTTACATTAATCGGAAATTCCGTTCTTGGTAAGGTGAAAAACTGTATATTCTAAAGGATAAACGTCTGAGTAAATTTAGAATCAATTATAAATGGCCATGAAGTTTAAATTATTTTAAAATGTTGATATGTTAACAAAAGGAACAAATAACGGAAAAAAATATGGAAATTGTTGACAAAAAGAAACGCGACTGTTCCGCTACCTGCTTCCCACCATTTTTCTATTCTTACAGGATTACAAAAAAAAAAATTCATCACCAGTAATGAATAAATGAAACGATTCATGTAATCAGATTTCAGATTATATAATTTCATTTATGATAATCAAATAAAAAGTTAATCCCGAAATAGCTATATTTCAACACACAAAAAAACAAAAACGGTCATATAGCATAGGTACATTTGACAATTAGTTTAGACAGGCAGTCTTTTTTTAGGAGTAGCATACAGATGGACCCGTAGGACTTCTAAAAAGAGTCGTAAGTTCGTCTGATTTATTCTACCATTTCTAAATGAAAAGTTCACAAAAAAGAACTCACTCATAAGGATGATCCTTATGGTAGAGGTAAAATCGATATGAGTCCTATAAACTAGCTCAACAATTCCCAAATTCGATTACATTATTACACCCGATAAGGACCCTAAACTGATAGCTCTTAGGTTATAATCCGGTGTGATAGGTCCAGGGTTCGAATCCCGACTCATGCATTAGTCCATGTAATCTCGTATATCTCTGACTGCACTTACGACATGCAATAAAGCGAACGTAGGACAAAAAGACCACCCAGGTCAATCTAAGGAAATACAAAAACATTCACTCGTTTTTCTGCAGCAGTATTTCAAACAGGGAAATACTCCACGGCCATTGCAAAGTTTTAGAAGCCAGTTTCAAACTGTGTTTCCCTGTTACAATTCCAGATTTAAAAGAAAATTCGATTGGTCTTAGTAATGGACCTTTAAAGAAGTGCAGACTATGAATTTACATGCGGAAAATAATTTGTTTTGTAACCTGTTAAATTTCTCACATAATCATATTTGGTAGCAAGGCTTGAACCGTTTTGAACAGTCATGGATGTATAAACACTGCTTTCAAGGCTTGTTCGTGTCAGAACTATTTGACTAAAATGATTTAATCTTCTTTTTGTGAAAACAGGTAAAATTCAAATTGGCGTACAAGGATATGTTATTGATACAATCACTTGTATTTGCATAAGGAAACATTTGCCACATTGAAGACGAAATGGTTATCAATATCATCCCGGATATGCATGGAAAAAAATGCACCAATCTGCACATTTACATCTCTGCCATCCATCCGTAACTAATGCATCACACCTATCTATGTTATTTTGGTTTTAACGTAATATTGAATTTAAAATAAATTTCAAATTTAATTACTTCAAAAGCATAAATAAAACTGAATATTTACAAGCATTATTACTTAACATGAACGTTTAAAGCATATATTCCAGATATCATCGGTAAAATCAAAATATACAGTAAAGTTGTTGTACAATTAATGGGTGGATAGCGATTTATTACAGAAGTATGGAACGCCGCAGCTGTCTTATTTTGATACATTACAAGATGTCTTGTTAACAGAGTGTCTTGTCTTGTTTAAGTGGTTTTTTATCTTCTCAAATAGTAGTTATGTCTTGTTAATGAACCGTTACATCTTCTTAAGTGTTATGTTGTCAACGTGCAATGCTATTATGTCAAACAGTCATGCTTTCTTCTTAAAGTCTTGTGTTATCTTATCTTAGTGACATATTATTATGTCAAACAGTCATTCTATCTTCTTGAAGTGGTGCCTTATCTTGTCAAAGATGACTTTTTAAAGAAAGTAATATATAGAAAATACAAAAATATGTCCAGGGCTCGAAGTGACAGATATATAGCTTAGTCACCAGATCCGGGGCTTTGGGTGCGGACGAGGATCCGAGACACTTCAAAAACTAAACAACTATAAATACGCTACATAATTTTATCATAATTTTTTGTCTAACGGTCTTAAGTATCGAAGTGCGGTTTTGGACCCGGAGAACCTTCCTGAAGAGGAAATGTTAACACGTTTCAAATCGGGATTAGTTATATAAACTGCTAAAAACGCCGTTTGTACAAATTTCATAATGAAGAATGATTATATTTACTTTAAAAAATACAGTTGAAAGAGTTTAAACGCATATATGTCCCACAAGATTTTCTGCATAAATAATAAAAAAGCACATTAATTATTTCAGTGTTTGTCATAACACGTTGTAATAGCAACGCATAACATCGTTTTCATAATCGTGTTTAGCATTTGATCGTAATTTTAAAAGGTATTTTTGGGGAAAAGCCAACGTGAAAACGTGCCTTTTTTATTCGATTATTTTTAAGAGCACAACCTGATGCACATAATATAAATCTATAAAAAAAACTTTGACCTCGCGGATAACGCGCTATATGTCAAAATCCGTGATGAAACAAATTCACTACGTTTTTGGTTTTGGACTATTTGTTTTCGCAGAAATATTGGTTTTGTAATGCATGAGACACATTAGCTCTCACGTCTTTCATTTATGAAGACATTTAGTAGATACTTCCGTTACATGAATTTCAAAATGACTGAGTGGCACACATTTCATATGGAAGAGACTTTTAAGAGTAATTTTCCCAAGGAAGAGCATTAATGCAATGACCTATGTTAAATATACGGAGGTTTAAACGTTACATTAAAATTCTCTGCCAAATGATTAACACAGCTCGATCATTTTGAAACTATTGTTACGGAAGTACCTACCTAATGTCTTATTAAATGCAAGCTAAAATTAGCTGGCATACATTAGAAGGGTTGATAATTAAATGAAACATTGTGAAATCTCAATCCATGTCGTTTCATGAAAAAGGATCAATTGCGTAACATCTGAAATAAAACATAATGGTGAATTGCCAACTTTAGAGTTTTATTATTGATAA
>JAFMSR010000006.1:26854481-26867946 GCA_022818135.1 Saxidomus purpurata
TCTCGGGGAAACAAGAAATGGGCGCTGGTAACATCTTTTGCGACAATGAACCAATTTTGGGATATTGGTGTACATAAATATTAGAATCCAATATTGGGCGACTGTCGTATACAACGGTAAACCATTTCTGGCCTCGTAGTGTGTCTGAACAGTAAATACTACGCAGAAGACCAATTTATGGATGTCGTAGTGCATCCTAGGAAACCCATCCTGGTGGTGGTATGATGGCCGAGTGGTTGACGCTCTGGACTACCAATTCGGAGGTCCTCGGTTCGATTCTCGGCCGGGGCACTGGATATTTCAGAAACGCTTTTCAGTGTTTCCCATCTATCTGAGATGAACTGGTTAGAAACCCAGAAGTAGTCTCGCGTGCATCGGTGCTATACACCGGGCACGTAGAAAAGAATCAAGGTTTCTAATCGTAAAAGAGCTAGGGTCTGGTACCCGGATTCCCTTGTATCTGCTTCTGTCTCTAAAATAAAGGACCATAATGGAAATAAGAGCTTGCTCTTTATTGTGTTATCCTTGGTACTTCGTACTGAAAAAATGCATCCTCGGTACCCAGGTTATTCATATCATTCATGAATATATATTCCGTAATAGACCGTTGGTTCCGACGATGAGGACAGCAGAAATGGGCGACTGTTGTGTACGTATACATGTACATTCATTTTGTAGGCGAATTTCCGACCACGACCGAATTTCAGTCCAAAATATAAATCAAAATTTTTCCGAAAATTGCTTTATGGAAACCTTTTCCGGTCAAAATCTTGACGGGCGGTTAGTGTGTTCCTTGGCCGTTTGAGAGGTTTTCTGTCAATTCGGTTGAAAAATAGTGGCCGTTGGTCGGAGTTTGGAGGTGGCTGTTGGTGGGAGGTAAAACATATAGAAAACCAACGGGGGGAATTAAAACTAGCTGTTGTGAGGAGGTGGCTTTTAGTGGGAGGTGACCGCTAGTGGAGGTTACACTGTATATTCAAATAAATAATTTCGAAGATCTACTATATTTATATTTGATATATCATACATGTTTAACAATGTATAAAGCCTCTTAAATTGCACAATATGCAGATATAGTTATTTTTGATAGGCACTTTTGTGTAGGCAAGTCCGTTAAATCAAGATAAATTCAGTCCGAAATCTAAATAATCATATATTTCAGCCATTTTTTCCAAAATACATAAAATACATACCCAACACAAACAGATTTGAAAATGAATTATTCACATGCTGAGCAACAAAAGACAAATTTATGTAGTAACATGTGTTTGTAATTCAAATCTAATGTCGCAAATTAAGGTCAAGTGTCTCCAAAAGGTTAACAAAAGGAGCTATAATAGAAATACATGTGTTATTCAATAGGCTTAATGTACAGTGTAGTTATAAGACAGCCATAATCGTCCTTTTGAAATGTTGTGGCTGATTTGGTACACTTCTGTGCGTCGTGTTGTCGCCAGCGACAACACGACAAAACGCCAAACGGCGCGTTGTCGCACTGTCGTCTTGTCGTCCTGTCGCTAGCGAAGCACGCCAAACGGCGCGTTGTCGCACTGTCGTCTTGTCGTCCTGTCGCTAGCGAAGCACGCCAAACGACGCGTTGTCGTGCGACGTGTTGTCGCGATGTCACATTGTCGCTCGGCTCAAATTGAAGGATTGGCTATTTGGCGCTTTGTCGCTCGGCACATTATCACCATAATACAACACGCCGCACGACAACGCGCCGTTTGGCGTGCTTCGCTAGCGACAGGACGACAAGACGACAGTGCGACAACGCGCCGTTTGGCGTTTTGTCGTGTTGTCGCTGGCACGCCAGCACAAAAGTGTACCAAATCAGCCACCATACTAAACAGTACCTCATATTGCAGTTGATATCCACTGTAAATTGTCTGCTACGATGTTTAATGAATTAATCTAATTTCTCTCTACTATGTGGCCACACCATGAAAATATCATCAGTGTATCAGTGATGTGATCAGCTGTGTCTTAGAAAATTAGTTCTTAAGGTTGCACGTCAATATGATCCGCATATCAGATATCTGTAGGGGGGCGGGGGGGAGGGGAGGGGGGCTTGCCGTGTTACTTCTAAAACTAGTGTCTTAGATTTGTCAGTTTTGAAAACATTATCCCTGTGTGTAATTAAGGTTATATGCCCTGATTTAGATCAATCATTCTGCTGCAGAAACCAGAATTTATATATCGGTTCAACATCGTTTCCCACTTTCTTGAGCAGATCAGGGTCATTGTATTTTACATCAAGTTCCCTTTTTCTACATCTGTATTATTTCACTAAAATGTGTTTGACTGACAGAAAGAACATTAACAATTTCAAGTATCGGTTGTACAAAGTCTTACTCTTTATTATTCCTGCCTATGTTAAAAATTCCAAAACTGAGTTGACGTATCCAGATTAAGCTTTTTGGTAAGGGGTCCATGTCATTTTCTTTACTTTTTTCAACAGCTGCTTTTAGTTTGTACATTTGTGTCATTTTGTTGGATAAGTCCTTCCATTAAGATATTGTTTTGTTAAATAATTTCGAGTGTTCAGGCACTGACTGTGTCCAGTATCATGTACTGCCTAAACTGTAAGAATGATATCTTCATTACTTTGAAGGATAATTGTCAGTTGTCATTCAATCTAATTTGTTATGTTTGGTAGACGGAATCATATGCAGTACGAAACTTGTTTCATTTATCAATTCCACACACCTCAGCACCTAGCGCTCCTGCTTCTCGATTTTTTTCAGTTTAACACCATTAAAATGAGCTTGAAATCTCTGAAGAGTACGCTTAAATAACTTCCTTTAAAAATATTGACTTGGAAAGCTTACATAAATATTTGATATTATGACTTACAATCAGTTGAGGCGAGGAAACGGAGACCTGCTTATTTCCAAATGGGACTAAAATTCGGCCTATAACTATATATCATAAACACAAACATTCAGTTTGACCTTGACAAGACAAGCAATCTAACCAATTTAATTGATGATTGACTATAAAGTGGATTATTATTATCATGTTATTTCGTAGAATTGACTAAGTGATCTAATTTTAAATGCATGGTTAAAACACTCGGACCAAATTTCATGACGATGAGGTATGAATTGTGGCCTCCAGACTGTTAACATGGCTTTAATTATATTTATTGTAGTGACCTACATTATGAGCCTATGTATCGAGTTTGGATATTAAATGTATTGTCTAGAATGGTTAAACGATTGTCCTTAGACTTGGGTGTATTAAAATATTCGCAAACGATAACTGTGTCTTTAATCTCTACAATGAGAAAAAACAAAAGGATGTTTATTATGTACTAAATTTCATCTTACCACATGATATGCTGACAGTAAATTATGTATTATTAAGATTGATATATGTTCATTGTATGTTATACTCTTTTTTTGTTGCTATAGTAACTGCAAGTTGTTACATTGCACAAAATAAAACATGCTGCATAGTCTACTTTTGTCTTTTATCTTACTTTCAAGTTTCATGATATACATTTAGAAACTGTTTGAATTCAAGACGGAAAATTGGACAGACAGACAGACAATATTAAGTAATGAATAAAAGGCAAACAAAAATTCTGGGCCTATGTTATCCCATACAGTTGAAAAGCATGTATAAAGGGGACTGGTTAAAATTATAAGCAAAGGAAATACAGATTAGAAACTACTTATTATGTATTAAAAACATACACAAAAACAGTCCAAAATGAACACAAACTGACAATTTGACCTTGATCTTCAGTGGATATATTTTGCAACAAACATGGGTAATTCAAATTTCACAAGGCAGTCTAAAAGACAGCTATATCCCCCGACGAAAATAGGAAATTGAAGGAATTAATGTTAATGCGTGTAGTTTTCTCTTAGAGGCACACAACGTGGTTTTCTCAATGCCGGAGTTGCTTTAAATCCATCAAGCTGATTGGGGGATACGGAGTAGAACAAAAATTATTTTGTGAATAGATTTTATATGTGTTTTTCAGGCGCTAGCAATGTTTCCTTCTGACAGATTGTCATCCACAGTAGTACCTAAATACTTTCCCTTTGTGATGATTTTATGATTTATTCGTTGCATACTACATAAACGTTTTCACCTTCCTTGAACGACCAGATAATATGCTGTCGGCCTTACCTTGGAGCAATGACATCCTTTAGACACCAACCATGATAAATAAGACTCTAGAACATAAGGAAAGTAGAACATTTTATATCTCATGTTGACGATATTACTTTTTCTAGAGAGATCAATAGAGTAGAAAATGTGCTTACTTACCCATAGCTGACTAGTTTGAGTGAAACACTTCTTATAATATAATTGCTTCTTCATCCGTTACATACAATCTCTTGGACGAACTCCCTGAGTATGAGGTGCCGCAATAAGAGGACCGCAGTTTGAAAGACATTACATGGTTTGAGAACTGATACCGACCATTTTTATATGGAGGATGGTGGAGGCAGTTTCTGAGTATTGACTTGTCCTAGCTAGCACTGGACTAGCCTAATATTTTCGGCTCATCGGTTTGACTCAGTTTTGATATCTGATATTTCATAGTTGTCAACTACATTAAACAAATTAATACATTGTGTGGACCCTGCATGTAGTAAATCTGTAATATGATTAAAACAAATAAAGGGTCCTAATTTGATTGAAATGGGTAGATCTGTTACGTGTATGGCATCAAGGCGAAACAAAGGTTTTACAAATGCCTCTCGTTTCGTATCAAATTTACATTTTATCTACTGTTTAAAAGGAATCTGCTCATCAGATAACACCTGACTTTGATTGATTTGATGTATGTGCTTATTGTCTCTTTTCTTGTCCTACTTTCTTTGCGTTGATTTTCGAACGAACATTCGTAATATGTAGTAGTATATAGCAATACATGCCGTCCTTAGTTGTGTCCTGTCTGAAAATTCAAGTGTAAGCTAGCGTAAAATAAAACCACTTGACGTGATAAATTATTTATAGTAACATTTAAACGAAACCCCGTGAGATTTAAATTGAATATCGGAAATGAAAAAACGACAGGATATTAGATACTTGTGTATTGAAAGGAAGCCAACTGATTTAATCAAATTTGAAAATTAAAACAAATCACAAGAAACAATTTTGATAAAGTTTAAAATTACTAACCCATACAAAGGCATTTCAATCGTAGTGAACCTGTTTTAACGAGTTTTTGGTTGAGGTATGAGACGCCTAAATGCATTTCCATAGACTTACATTATAAGGTTTTCTTCCGGTGCGACTACCCAAAATCTCACCGACTGCTGAAATGAACTTTATTTTGTAGAATCATCCTAGTCCCACATAAAAATAACAAAATTTATACATGTGATCCAATACTTTATGCCAGTAATTTGGAGCTGAATGACATCACCCCCCACCCCCATTTTTGTGGCAGTTTTAGTGTTCACCGACCAAATATGTAAGTATTTTCAAAAAACAAATATTTTGATTATAATTTATATCCAGATTTTTCTGTTCATATTTCATTTGTGATCTATCATCCAGGGATTAATTCAAAAGAATTTTTATTGTATGCATCCACTTAGTTCCAGCCAATCAGCAATCAAACACATAGTGTAGGTCCGCATGTTCCCTAGACAAAATAACCTGCTTCCGGTTTTCACCGATTTAAGCTTCTCATACCTTGAGCTATAAGAAAACAGATGGTGACAAAATCATTTTTATCCTGGCTAGTAAAAAACAAGTATTTGTTTCTTGTAATTAACATAATGTTTATGCTTTCAGTACACTTGATTTGATACAAATACGTAATGCTACTAGTCAGAGCTTGAAATAGTTTCATCTGCAGTTTTAACGGACGCAAAAAAATGAATGAAACGTATATCTAAATTTTGATACAATAATTATATAAAGATGGTAAAAAAACTAAGCTAATATATAGCAAATCAAATTATGACAATACCAATGTCTTTATTGCATCAAACATTATTACAATGTTTATAGCATACAGTGCATATACATGTACTGAGACCAGACATTGAAAAAAGAACTATACCATTGTGTGGTCAATACTCGAAAATTCATTTTGATAAACGTTTGACAGAAGCTATTCGATCTGGAAAATATTAAAGCTTCGGCATGTATACTCGTATGTGAAACTTTATGAGAAATATAGATTCTTGATAATAATTTCGTCCGTTGGCCCTTTTTGATTAATGTAGCACTCGTCAAGTGAACTTTAGAGATCTGCAACATGTTCGCTTTTGTAGACCTATGTGTTCTGTTTGAGTGTACTTCAAAATCCCCTCAGTCGAAATCCCCTCAGTCCAAAAATGGCATAGTAGTCATTATCCCTTCGATGGATTTTACAAGTGGAAAAGCATATATATGAAAAAGAAAAGATTTAAATAACTAATTTTGATTGAAAATAATTGAAATTATTGAAATTACTCATTTATTCACTCTTCTTTCTCAGAAAAAATGTAAAATCCATTGAGGGGATTATGAATACCTTGTAAAGTCTATCGAAGGGATTATGACTACTATGCAATTTTAGGACCGATTGAGTTTTGACTGAGAGGATTTCGAGTGTCTCTCATTCTGTTTCATAGACGCTTATTTTTCTCTTAAGTACTTTACCATAATAATACAGTATGAATTGATGTTTTCCAGCTACGGTATTGCAGTATTGGGTACAACATGAAAATAAAGACCTAGATTTCTTTGTGTATTGAATAAATTGGCTTTCAATGGGTAGCCATGTGTGAGAACGAAGTATCAATAATAAAAACAAAATGTTTGTGGGTTGTATGTCAGTAAAGTCTTTGAATTTGTCCTATTGTATAATAGCTGTCTTCGTGATTTCTGTGCCACTCCTTTGATGTCCGGCACGGCGAGTCTTTCATTGAAAATAGAGAATCGCTTCAATATACAACCTCAACATTTTACAGGGAAATTCACAAACTACAACCTGATAATTGAATGATGTACATGTACAACATTTCTTCCTTACACATGTCATCATCAAATGAAATACGTAAATACATAGATTGAAATATATTACTTTTTTCTCGGGTATTCCGGTATTTCGTTAGTATTCCGGTATTTCGGTCAAACGTGTGACAGCATTTTGCTGATATAATATGCAATTCCGACATTCATGTTTTCCACAAACGACTGCAAGCAACATTTTTAGTCGTTACTGTAATTCAAAACTAAGGAGTTAAACGTTTAAGGCCATCCGCTGGTAAGACAATATGATGGAATTATACACATTTTGAAAAAAAACAACAGATCGGAATTTCTGCATATCGGATCGGCATCTCCAGTAATTTTACCCATGCCAGAAAAATCGGTCTGGCACCCCTCCTATGCCAGACGACTCTCGTGAAGTATCTGTGACGTAACATTATAAACATTGAGACGTCACTTTCCCAAACACAACGTCTAAATATCGTATGTTTTATATGATAATGCATCATTTTGATAAATTTGCACTTAGAAATCTACTTTAAAGTGCACAACGGCATGCAAGAAAAAGTTTCAATCATGAGGCAAATGGTTCAGGTGGAAATATCCTTCATCTCGGGTAAATGTTTTGTGGGAACTCAAAAGAGCCTCGTTCCCTCCACAACGGTTACCCTCAGTGACGGATATTTCGATCTGAACATCGTGCTAATGACAGATAAATATAACATCAAAACATTTATAAAGATAAATACATTTTTTTTTCAGTTAAAACATTATCGACGTACTCGACTTTCGGGCTAAATCTATCATCTAGGCTGTCTGGGCTGAGTCAGCAATACTTTTCTTAAGGTCGCCTCTTTTATGTTGAATAGCTTACGTTATATTTCATTCATTTAATTCAAGCATTCAAATCCACATTTCTTCGTAATAACATTTGTATAACTTATGGCACATTAAATCAAAGCGCTGAAGACGCTGTATTTGTTTGTGTATTCCAAATATTTGTCCTTTGTTCTGTTGTGACGACTATTTCAGTCTGTAATCTTCATTAGTGAAGGCTATACCAGTTGGTAATAAGATATGAACAGAATGCAACAGTTATGAATAGTATATTGGATCGAATTGTCTCTGTTTCTATTCCCGGTACTCATAGACAGCAAGGATTTTCACTGTACTCAACAAAATGTTTTCGCATACAGTTCTACTGTCTAAAATCAGATACTGATCGAGGAGATTGTTAGTAGTTATAACACAAACGAGTAGGCAATAGCACCGATTAATAAGGGGATCAATTTATTGCGCGGACCGACAAAGTAATAATGCGAATCTATAATGCCATAATAAACATTTACAGAACGAATATGGTTGAGACCAGGAAGTAACGATGTTCAAATGTTTTTCTGCAGTCATTAATATGTATTTTAACAAAATAGCTCATTCGATGCGTTTCAAGATAACGTGGCCTACACTCGAATATAGGGTAATTTGCCCTATACTTAAAACAATCACCACCTATGAAATATAACAAATCGTTTTAACATCGACATTAACGTATCCTAACACTTGTTTTCTGCTTAAGGTGCTCGCAGGTATTTCTAATACATGTAGGATCGCAGACTAGCTCGCGCCAGATCCGCAGAATAAACAGATCAGCAATAAGGAAAGTTATAATTACGTCCCTTGCCGCGCATTGAATAAAATTTATGAATGGATGGATATAATCGTAAAAAGAGAATGTGTAAACATGCGCGTAAATATTCCTGGCTGTTTAAAATATTTTATTTTTTAAAATGACGATCAGGGTAAGACATTTTGTTGTCACAGAAACTCGAAAACATATGTTTTCTTCCTGCACAAAGTTTAAGAAATGGCCGGCGGGTAAAGCGATCGGAACTATTTCTATAGGGTGTATATATATAGTAAATCGTCCCTTATTTTTACGCATCATTGTAAAATGAAATACATCCGCGGTTCTTATTCGAAAACAGTTTACTTTAGTTATATTTACAAAATTTAGCTGATGCTGCATGAGTTTATAACATTATATATTTAAACAATACAATTTTCATGTCTGAAATGGCCAAATGACTTCAAATGAAGAATCATAATTTGGGATTTTATGCTGACTGACGTGCCGGAGCTACTTTCAGATATGGTACTTATGGAGTAGGCTTCGGAAAACGGTTAGTAAATTTGTTTGTTACACAAACAAATAAAAACAAATAGGAGGAATAACAAAAACATTTACAAATCGCCTAATTCCATCACAGTACCCTTAATATTCGCAAAACTTTAACCTGTTTGATAAATCATCTTTAAATTACCAATTGTATGACTTTTTATTGAAAATGTATTTTCTGTCACAGTCAATAGCTCTCTAGTATGCATTATTAAAGATACTTGGGAATTGTTAAACCATTATTCAATATAAACAGTTGGTGTGTATCTATTTTCTAATAAGTGTTTTAAATTATATAAAGTTTTATTTGATGTGTGAGATAGAGCCGACTTTTAAAACGAAATACATTGTCTTCTTCACGTGTGGCGTTTATTGACACCAGTACGTTTCAATCTCGATTTCAATTTACTTCGTTCTCATGGGACAAAATTGTTTACTTTCAATAGATCGTACAACAGCTATCTTTCAAAGAACAAGTGTCCAATTTCATGTCTTTCTATTATTTGCATAATAGCCTTTTAGCTTTCACAAGGCCATGTGTATCAAGTTTGATTCATCTTATTAACGTAGATAGTTTTCAATTACGTTATATTAAAGTTTAAATTCTCAACTGACTGATCGTTTACAGACAGTTAGAAGAGTAAACTTTATGTTTGTACCGCCTTTCTACATCACGGGATAAAATATCAAAATTAGAATGTTCATTATCGAAATAAATATATATCTTTATAACCGTTTGAGGCAAAATTGCTCTCAGGACAAGCTGTATGGATACATAACCTGTTATCTTTTCAAATACGTGATATTAGTTAATTGTATCATTCAAAAGAGGTCTGAGCCCAAAGAAGTTATTTTAGGGACAAATTGGTTGGTAGGGGTCTGTTCAAGACGATTTAATGTATGTCCAGGTTCGTAATGCGTCCTTACTTCAGATGAGTGTTACAACAACAAGTATGGAATACTGGGCTGCGATTCATCGGACAAGTAAGATAAGAGTGCTCCTATGATTATCTTAAGCGCGCTCGTCGGTGCGTTTCAACAAAAGTTCTAAGGTCATATTTTGACTTAGGAATAACTCTTCAAAGTTAGGTAGAAATCACACACCCCTGGCTAACTGCTGCTAAGGGGCCTCTCGCCTGATGTACAGCCACTCATGTGTTGAACTGCTGGTGGCCTGGCCCGACTTTCCACTCAGTAGTCAGGACATAAACCTTGACTATGCTGAGGTCAGTGGCCACTGCCATCGCATTCGAGTCCACTGTACCGGTAGCCCATTGACTGCACACATCGTTGACCTAGCTGTCTGTCACTCTGGTCCGGGGGCAGGCAGCTCCATAACTGCAAGCCTCGCCGGTAGCAATGCCCCACTGTGTTCCTTTAATTGTTCGTTTTGTCCTCGTGTGTTTGCTTTGTATGCTAGTGTGTGTTGGTAGTGTATATGTGTGTGTGTACATGATTGTGTGTGCGTGTGTGTGTGTGTGTGTGTGTGTGTGTGTTGGTGGTGTGCACTTCTGGGTGCTGTGGGGTTCGTTTTGGGGAGGCTGCGTTTTTGGTACGTGGCATTCCCTGTTTGATATTATTTTTGTTTTTTTTGCTGTCTTAGGCGTTTGTCATCATCAAGACTCCGATGGGGCCTACTACTAGGTCGGGCCCGCTCTCGGATCGCCTCTCCATCACGACTCGAATGGCTCAGATTGGGCCGAACAGGAGCCTCAGCCAGACTAGGGGCCTTGACCCGGCTCAGTTCAGCCCGCTCTCTGGTACCATCCCTTGTCAGACCTTACCCAGTAAACTTCTCTTACAGATCTGAAGTCTTCAACCCGTAGTACAAATCGGGGGCCCGTCTGTTGCTCCCCTTACCTGTACATAACCCTGAAACTATCCAACGTCGTGTACCAAGGACCTTTTCACAGCTTAGCTGCACCAGTTTCTACTGAACCATCCCTGTCTCCTTAGCTTTTCCTGGCTTACCGATGGTCCTACCAATACCCACTGAATGATGTGTCGCGCGCCATCAGGGGTACAAGACCCGTGATCATGAAAGAGCTGGCCAGGTCCTTCCATGCAGATTCATCTGAGGCACCACATCACCCAGACTTGCGAGGACTAGGCCCAAATGCAATGAACCTTCTTTCTTTCCCGAACAACCCCCCACAAAGTTGACGCTCCGGTTGCGTTGGTGCCCCAGCACAAATTAACACACCTTGCCCAATCTCTTCTCCCATCTTTCCTCTAGCCGAGCCATGGCCGATCTGCACCATCGTACTCCAACCCCCTATTCATGTCATCTATAACCCAAAGTTAGTTTACCCTTGGATAGCTGGCTGGCTCGGAATATAACTCAGTGCAGTGCTCTACTGCAAAGGCCTTTCCTATCTCCGAACCCTTGTTTATCACCCTGAACCAGTGGGGCCAGAGAGACACATGACTGATTGGGACCCCCGCTCCATTTCCAAAACAGATTGACCCCGGAGAATCAAGATGTCAACTCCCAAGAACAATTATTGCTCAATTGGGACCACATACAAGTTCTCGCTAAAGCAGTGGGTTCCCAGTTTTGTGTTAAAGAGACCTGTCACAAAACCGGACATGACCATAACCCTTCCAGCATCTATCAGTTTCACTGCTCTAAGCCTAGGGGGCAGGTAACCAAGGGACTGATAACCTTATCAAAATAAAATCATGACTTAGGCTGCAGTGTTAACCTCTGCTCTGATTATGTGGTTCCCCTCTTAGACCCCCTCGGAGAACTCTCCTATTGGGACAGTCTCTTTTAACATGCCCCTTCTCGTTGCAATGATAGCAGAGGCTTCTGCTATACTCTCCCCTTGGGCCCGACTGTCCCAAAGGGGGGGGGGTTGTCCCCCTTTTGCAGTTTCAGGCCCGCAAGGGAAGCCGCTATCTTCCGCTCCAGCCATACCTCCAGCATGGACTCCAGCTGCCATCCGGGTCCTGCATGCACACATGATGTCCTGCCTCTTTATGTTGCATACCTTGAAGAAAGCGATTTACAGCTTGCTCAGTGCAAAACTGTACCGGGAGTTTCTTGAATGCACGGGACGCCAGAGTGAGCACTCGGTCTGTCTAATCCTCCAGCGTTTCATCCGGCAATTGAGTTGCCTGTTGAAAGGTGGTCTGGGCCGTGGCAGGGTCCTCATATTCCCCAAACCTAGCCTCGAGCCTCCCAAATCAAATGACAACGGCTGGTTGTCCTCTGTTACCATCGCAAGGAAATCTAGAGCCTTACCCTTCAGGCTCCAACACAAGCAGTTCAGCTTATCTGCTTCCGACAAACCAAAGGCAAGGGCATACCGCTGAAATGGTAACCTTAAGCCGTTCTAGTTACCCTGCCAATCAAAGTTCAAGAATTTAGGCAGGGCAGCTATGGGCTCCATCATCGGCACCGGAGCAGGGTCCAGTTATCAGCCCTCGGCACGGTCTTCGGCCTAGCATCAGCAACAGTCGGTAAAGTCTGATTAAACCCGATGAATGGTGTGACTGGTTCGGTTTTCATAACACCCTCATCAAAATCTGACCTTGCTTTGGCCTCACTCAGCTGCTTGACAGTGGCCGTGAGGGCCCCCCTGCCAATGGGACACTGGCCGTACCGGCTTTTCACCTCCCAAACTCTCAGCGCTGACTTCCTCCAGCTTTTCATTGGGAGCGAAATCAATGTAGGCCAGTTCCTCTGACGAATACTTCCTCCTGGAAATGGTGGCCAGCACATCTGGGGTGATATTTCCACTGCCAATGCGTACAGCCACTATGACATTTGCCATCATTCTCTCAATCCTTCTACAGAAGCATAGTTTATCTTTATTGGTGATGGATTCCTACCAGCAGCTCCCTCTTCAGTCATAATGATATAAATGCCTATAATAACTACCATGTAATAATATAATAAACTTTTGTCGTACCCTGTTTCCAGGGCAGAGTACCAAGCAGAGAGGTCTGGATCGTCAAACCTTTTTTATAATATATAACTTCCGGTGGAGAAACTTATGGTCACACCGTCTTCACGGGAATGCGAAAATTGCAAATGGCGCCAGACGAGCAAGGTGCGCGTAGGTTTACTTGCCTCCGCCAAGACTAATATCGGCGAGGTCAGCAAAAACTTTTCCTACCTTCGCTCCTCCTTCCCTGTTAATACCAGTAGGCTACTGAAGCCTCGCACTGGTATCACCGGAGATCCCTCTTGACCTACTTCTTCCCAACGCTCTGGTAGCGATTGATGGATGAGCCTGATATCTATGCCATTTGCTAGGGCCATTCGCTTAGACGTACATCTGGGTTGCTGGAGTGCCTTGCAAGATGGCTGCCAGATTCCAAGAGAGCGAC